>JACYXH010000765.1:3597143-3632143 GCA_026745465.1 Lota lota
CTTAGACTAGCATTTTAAATGTTGGGTTCTCTTTGTCATTTTATATGTAATTGCATTGTTTCAAATAAGCTGCCGGTTAAGTACCGCGCAGTCCTCCACTCTATTCAACTGGCCATTTTGTGCAATTCAAATGATGCACCTCTCTTGAGTGACCTAAAAACTCTTGAAGAAGTGGGTGTCTACATTGAAACATTTGGTGACTGTCTCAATGGCACAGTCTACTCTGTTGTGGCTGATAACCTTGGTGCCCATGGGCTAGCTGGTTTCAGTGAAAGTTTCAGGGCTACATATTTCTGCAGATTTTGCCTTGCCACCCAGACAAAAATGCAAAAATCTCTGTCACTGGTAGTTTTGGGATGAGAACCAAAGATCAGCATGATAACCTTGTTCAAGAAATATAGACCAATGACAGTGAAAATAATTATAGTGTAAAACACAGTTGTGTTCTCTCCGACCATCTCTCTTATTTCCATCATATAACAGGATTTCCACCTGACATCCTGCACAGCTTGTTTGAAGGTGAGGTTCCTGTGAAGTTGGCGCATTGTTTCAAAGGTTTGATTGCAAAGACATATTTCACTTTGGAAGAGCTGAATAGGTCAATACTGTTTTTTCCCTTCCAACATTCTGATAAGGTTGACCGCCCTCACCCAATTCCTCAGACTTTTGTCAGTCGAGGAACAATTGGTGGGAATGGGCACGAGAACCACACTCTGCTTAGGCTGCTATCTGTTCTCATTGGCTCTAGAGTCCCAGAAGGGGACACATTTAGTGAGGTGCTAATGGACTTAGTACATGTCCTGTTAAGATTTCAGATCACAGGCAGCTTCAGGAAGTCTTCCCCAGCTTACGATTATGACCAAAGCATCATTACAATGAACATTATCTTCATCTCATTAGGTGCTTTGGTCCTCTGGTGCATCTCTGGACAATGAGATTTGAGGGGAAGCACAACGTTTTCAAGAAAATTGTTGGCGACACTCATAACTTAAAAAATGTGTTGAAACCTTTGGCAGAGAGCCACCAAAACATGATGACATTATATTTGTCATCGCCAAGATTTTTTCACGCCACCAGTACAGACTTCAAAAGTGGAGTCTGTCTTTCTTGAGTCACTGCCTACTGATGCATTTGTGTTAATATCGAGCATCACAGACAGCAGCATTGTTTATGGCACAAAACAGATAACCATTCAAGGCACAACTTTTGTGGTTGGCATGTTTGTTTGCACTGGGGCACATCCTGCCTTCCCTGAGTTTAAAGAGATAAGAAACATATTACTTATCTAGAAGGACATCTTTCTACTAAAAGACTATGAGACCTGGTATGTTGAGCATTTGCGGTCTTATGAGCAAACAGATCAAAGCAAGAGCCATACATTGAAATCTGTGCATCAGCTACCTGACCAAATGCCACATTTTGCCTACACAGTTTCAAGTAAGCTTATTCTCACAACTAAACATTTAATTCCAGTGTCGGAGTAAGAGAGCAGTACCACAGTAAGCAGCCATCTGCAGCCTTTTTTCCCGGTGACCTATAGGGGGCTAAAGATCGGTCTGGACATTTCTATGAACACTGGTGATCACCTCCCTAGGCACACTGGACAACATAAGTATTTTAAAGGTAATGCCCATTTTCTACTATGATCCATGTGTTATAGGTGCATGTGATTTGTGTGCATCTTAGAAAGTTAGAAAAATTAGGAGCTGCACTACATGTGCATTTAACTGTTGCTGCACACCAGCAAGAAGAAACAAGAATGCGCTCAGACCATGGTGTATGGTTTAGGTCTAATAATAAGGTAGCAGTTTATATACTGATATATGTGGGTGGTCTAGGCAGCTAGTGAAAAAGACAGACAGCACCTGGAGTAGCTTTGTTTTTTGTTACAGGTTTCTCTCACATAGTGTAAATGGAAGCGACTGATGTTCTAAAACTAAGGGTCGTCCTTGATGATAACGCTGAGAATTATTTTGTCCTCTCGTCCACAGACTGTAAATGGCCTCATATTTGAGGTGAAAAACAAGCTGAACCTGGCCTATGACTTTCGCCTTCAGTTTCAAGACCCGGAGTTTGACAATGCCCTATGCAATTTAGCTAACATAAGAGACCTACCATCCAAGGCAACCATTAACATAGTTAGATTTGTTGAGTTAGATCTGAGTTCAACCAGCACAGATGACAGTGTTACTGTCTGATAACACATATTCACCAGAATCTTTGCCGATGGCCAGAGATCTTTGTTGTTCCAATATTCTCATATGAGGTGGAGTATGCTCTAAGAGAGGGCAACTCTGCATTTGTGAGAGTAGGGAAAAGGGTAAGGTTGATCAGGGATCAAAAACACAATGTACTGGATGTAACGGCTGCTGAAATATATAAGCATAAAGCCTATCCTAGTACCAAACAGATTGGCAAGGCTGCAGAGCCTCTGGTGAGCAAACACCCCTGTCTGAAAGAAAACAAAAACGGGATATGAGGGTTGGCACAAACAGCCTGTGCTTCAAGATGGGCAACTACAGGACCAAACTGAGCAGGGCTGGGATAAGGGATATGGCTATGAATGCAGGAAAGCATAGCAGGACCAATCCAAAGGCTGCAGCATCCAGGGCCAACATCAAAAGAACCAGAAGAGGGGAAGTCAACTTATCCCGCTTATCCCCATGGAGAAACTAAGGACACACTGGAGACCCAGAGGCTTGAGATGGTGGAGCAGTTCAATAGGACATCAATAGAATGAGACATAAGTCTCATCCATCATCATATGCAGCGCACCTTTGCACTCAGGCGTAAATAAATTGTGAATTCAGCACCTCCCATTGCCAAACTAAAAGACAGATGGCCTGCACTCTTTTGTGAAGCCCAAGTGAGTAAAAACTTAAAAAAACAAACACACATATTGTCAAAGTCATCATTGTAGGAGTGCTTGATCTGGAATAAGAGCTTAGAATTGAGTCGTTTAACATGGTATGTCTATAAATCTGAAAAATCCAGATTTACAATCTTAACTTTTTTGTTTTCCATGCAGCTCTACCGTGAATTCCACAGGATCACCAATGAAAATCTACCATTTTCCTTCTTTGCTGCACTTGACAAATGTACACCTCAGCTGCTAAAGCTCTACAAAAAGAGGAAGACTGGAAGTTTTGGTGAGAAGATGGAAGAAGTTTTGATGGCATATGAGGCACAGGTAAAAATATTTGTAATGCATTACATTGCTAATGAACGTGAACAGCGAACCCTAACATCCCCCTATGCATACCTTGTCTTTGTACAACAGGACAAGAACAACATTAGTGCAGCTAGAACAGCAGCCTTGGCTGGCCTACTACTACACTTAAAGAGCCAGTGAACCCACTGTTTCAGCTGGAATTAGAACACTATGTGATTTAAAACAATGTGTTTTGAGCTGAGTTTTAGGAAAGAGGGGGGCGTGTTATCCCCATGGTTACGACGCACGCCAACTTTATGATACTCTTTTAGTACCATTGTTGTGCAAGTGTTATGAGCATTATAATAAGCAATGTTGTATATGAAATCCACCACACACCGTAGCGTTATACTATAGGTGATCGGGAAGCTTAACACTCACTCGGACGCGGACATTAAATACATCGCTGCTCAGACGGAGCATCACAAACCACACACACACCGTAGCAGCATTTTAGGCTAGTATATGTGTCTGGTAAGCCTAACCTCAGATGTGGGTATTAAATAAATCGCTGCTCAAACAGAGTTTCACCATCCACACACACCGTAGCGTTATACTATATGTGTCCGGGAAGCCTAACCCTCGGACGTGGGTATTAAATAACTCGCTGCTCACACGGAGCTTCACCAACCACACACACCGTAGCAGCGTTATACAATAAGTGTCCGAACAGCTCAACTTTATCGTCCCTCCGAGCCGCCGGTGCCCCTTGGTCGTCACGTCAGACTACCACGGAAAAGGTAGTCTGACGTCACGAAAAGAACACCACCTGCGTTCGCAGCAGAGTGGAACGTTCACGTAGTGTTTTGGGGAGGATGGCAAAAACATAGGATTTTACCCCATTTTTCTCTAAATTGGGGACTTATCTCAGTAAAAGTGATAAAATGGCATAGGTTACTATGTTGACGATCATATAAGACAAATGACCACGTTTAAAACAAAACAAAAAGTGGTTTTGGGTTCAATGGCTCTTTAAATGAGGATTCATCAGAGGTCTTCAAAACTTGAAAGGTATTTTTGTGTTCTCCTTTTCCCATATCCATAGCTCAATACTTTCATCTATTTTGCAAAGAGAAATCACTGATGAATATAAAATTGCATTCTACCTTCTACTGTGTGCCCTGTTGGCTGCCTTTAGAGTAGTTCTCTACCTTACCTAATTTTTACTGTGCAGTGGGCACCACATTATCTAGCCTTGAAAATGCTGTGTCCCCCATTGCTTAGCTGAATGTTGACTGTTGAATATTATAACATCGTTGGATTAATTGCAAGACTGGAACACAAATTAAAAGTTTATAAAATAATTGCACTTCATTAACTCCCTACACAGCTTTCGATTTCTGTCCGTGTAGATTATTTGATAGTCATTGTGTATTTTGTTTGTGCTCTTGTAAACTAAGAAAGCTTCTACAATAAATCCAGATCCTCACAAATATCAAAGGGGTTTGAAATTATCAGGGTGTGACCTTGATTATGCCTTGAAGCAGTTAAAAAATATAAACCGTATCTGTAAACTGATCACTTCAGATTTTCTGGGCTAAAAATTGGTAACAAGAGGAGACAGACTAGAACTCACCCTCATTATACGAAAGGACAAATCGAGGGTAATAATCTTCATAAATAATCTTGTACACTTAGCTTGGCATAAGAAGTTTGTACAGTGAAACACCACATTGCTGAACTAATGCATGTAATTATGGCTCAGCATATCTTTGCTTAAGCTTAAACATTGCTACAACTTGCATGTACAAATCTGAAAGCGATGGTGTAAGCTTTTTCGTCATTAGCCTTTTTATAAGCTTGATGGTTTGTACAATTACACTCACATACACTGAACATGTATTCCCTTTTCAGGATCAGTTGGAGGCAACCCAGGAGGGAACAGTGGTTCTGGTGGCAGTGGTCAATGAAGAGGAGGTGCCTGCAGGAGTTCCCTTTGAAACTCACCACATGTCAATCGTTGTCGAGGATCAGTTTGTAATATCGCACAGATCTTGGACAGATTCACTGGTGATTTTGTTCGGATTGATCTATGCTCTTCATTTGAGCTACCCTGAGAAGCTAGTGGCTTTTGAGTTCATCCAGGTTGTCCTCTTAAATCTTGATGATGGGAGAAAGCAGCTCAAACCTAAGTTACAGGCCTTGAGAAATGAGCTGGAGTAAAGTTGTCAACAGGTTTTGTTGTTGAAGGTCAGCAATGGCTAAAAATTGTTTGGCTTGCATGCCAAAAACTGTTTTCAGTTCAGACTTTTGTGTGTTTAAACAGGTACTATGCAAATCACGAGTTCTAGTTTGATTTAATAGTTTTTACTACAATGCGTGTTTGTATTGTTCCTGTGGTGTTCACACTTTCTGGATAACCACTTGAAAATAAAATGTATTTTAATATTATGTATATTTTATTTTATTATTTGTATGGAAGTCTTTATTTTCATATTTTTCCCAACCATATAAATGTGTGAAATTGTATTGAGCTTCATTGTATACAATTATGGACATTGTAACTTCAGCGCACAAGGTATTAAAACATCAAATTTAACAAAATGTTCATTAAACAAATGTTTAATGCACAGTTAGTGGGTTTGGGCACAATAACCCGCTTATGTAATAATAATAAATCATAAAGTTGAGCTTGCTGTGATCTATAAGATTTCAGATCACAATTTTAATGTAAATTATTATGTAACATTTTACATAACAGTTTATGTAAGGCCATGCACCACCAACAGGGTCCACCTATATATGGGACATTTGAATATGCATTTCAGTTTCTAATTTTTACGTGTTTTTCTAAGTAAGTGGTAAAAGACTTATTGGATTTAAACCTGATTGAGGATTAGGATATGTGGTCTCTTTCATCAGTGTCCAACATATTTACTTAAGCTGGTGAGTAAAACATAACACATTGTGTTATGTCAATTTGATTGATTTAGATCAGATGCTGCAAATACTGACGATAATGTGAGGGTCTACTGAACTTTTAAGTTTAAACTTTGAAGGTGTTTTTTTCTGAAAACGTCATTAATAGGTTAAAGAAAAACTAAAGTGGAGAGGAGTAAACTACTGTTCGAGAGCTGTGAACATTGAAATGTTTTACATTGAAATATGTATTAAATGTTCAGCATTCAACTTAATAAATTGTTTAAGTTGTCAGACATCTGTGTTTATATTGTGTTAATCCAACTTTAAATGTTTAAGGCAATCAGTTTCCTCAAATAAATTGAGTAGCTACAACAATTTTTTAAGTTGTCACAATTATAATGTAATAATTTGCTTTAGTGGAAGAAAACTGTGTACATTAAACTTAAGTGGTAACATTTGTGTAATGAAGATCAATTCAAGTTAGTCTTACTTAATTCTGATAAATTATATTAACACATTTTTTATAAGTTTGGAGAAATGCTACATATGAGTCCTTATTAGTTTTAAGTTCAATGAACTGAATTGGTACTATTAACTTTATTTACCCAAGTTAGCTTAACAATAAATAATTGAGTTACTTGTACGCAAATCAAACAGTTTGAGTTGAACGAACTCATTAGGTTTTACTGTGTAGGAACATTGGACATTGGACGAAATTTTTTGATTATCGGACCGTGGAAAACGAAAAAAGGGCATGTATTGTAAAGTGTTTCATATAGTGTATAGTATTGTGTTGTCATTGACATGGTACAGTGCTTTGTTCCTGACTGCAATCACCGCTCGGGCGTCCATCAACGCTGGTATAATATTATACTATCAAAGTTTTTTTGCTAACGTTAGCTATCTTCTCTCACACCATTACATGTTTCACAATTTAAAGCTCATTTTATCTACAGCTAACTAAACTTAGTTATAGTTCTCTAACTTTCCATAAGTCTTTGTTGTTATCAACATTAACTTAGCAAGACATGTAATTAGTTATGTAATTGTAATTTTGTAATATTCACTGCAGTATGATAACGACATGATACAACTCATGTCCGCTACCTAACTAGCAAGCCTGCAAAACTCACCACAACGTTGTATGTCTTCTCTTTCATACTGGCCCTGACAGAACCCACAAGCTGGCCCTCACAAACACTACACTCCATTACATGGCCTGACTCGTAATGATTTTCACCCCTTTGGACATTCTTGTCCTCATCTCTAAAAAACCGCATCATGTCAGAAAGGGAAATCATGGTTGCTCTGTGGTAAACGATCGTAGAGTTCAGTGATCGACGACTTTACTTTCGCGGGTGCGGTAAACGTTTCCCTGGTAACAGCGAGCTCCACCAATCATAGACGTCGTTTACACTTTAGGATTGTGGGTAGTGTAGTGCTTCTCAATGACATCGCGACTAAAACATGTTTTTCTTAAAACGTTACTTTAACTTGTGGCTTTTACAGGAGCATATACCATCGTTTCACAATATTCTCGCTAGTGCTATGTTTATCTTGGATGGTTACGATATTATGGCTAATAATCAATCCATGCAGAATATTAATGGGATATTCACTTCCGCTCTATAGAAATACATCAAATATTTATATTCTAGTTCAGAATCGGCCACACTCAGGTATAATTACGTAAAGGCCTGTGGTGGCTGCCCTGTAAAAGCATACACGGTAGGAGTAGAAAACAAAATAAAATACTGACACAAAGCACTTATAAAAGTCCTAACTGTGTAAACTACTAAATACAGCTCCATAAACTACTAAATACAGCTCCATTTGGGGTTACACAAAATCTGCTCGGTATTACTTTAGGGATTATTACGTTGTTAATGCTATTGCACATTGTCTCTACTCGATTACTTTGTGGTACATTTCCTTACTATACAAGACAAGCAGGCTCGTCTGCAAAAGAAAATGGTTGCACAACTGCAACAGACATCTTACGTCCTCTCGCCCAACAGCGTCATGACTAGGTGGGCGTGGCTTGATGACGCAGTGTGACTAATTCGGATAGAGCTCTTCACCAACCTGGCATTACCAACTCACTAGAACCACATAGAAGGTTGCTGTGATCACTTCTAAGTCAAAATGGTAAGTTGACCCTTTCATTTAATCAGGCTATACATGTTTTAGTAGGCTTAACTATTGCCATGTTTTGTATAGAGCGTTTGGATTCATCCCTCACAATATTGCCCCATCTTCTGTAAAAAAACTATGTCGCAGAGTTTTTGTCTGCGCATCTCTAAAAGACTAGATTAGTGTAATGGATTCCCTCCACGGTCCTATTTCTCCATAGCCTGGTTGGTCGCGTCGCGAACCAGAAGTAGGCATTCACTGTTGGTATTCGACCAAGCTATATTTGGCCTGTGACCTGACTGAGCAGGTGTTGAAAGATTTACTTATTTTCGGAACAGCGTTGACAAATGTATATGTTAAGAAGTGATAGAAGAGGACTAAAGGGGTCTGATGCATACAATGCGAGTCAAATGTTCGAGCTCCGTGAGATTGAGGGATCGAATGAGTGGAATTAGGTGTGTCCCAACTGCGTCAGTCAGCCTGAGCGTTTGACTTGGAATCCAAAGCTGCTGTGTACCTTTTGTATGTTTTTGACGTGGACATCGACACAGTTTCTCGCAAAAGCTTGATATTCCCAACCCTCAAACCGACAACACCGTTGAAGGCTGTACCGGGTGACGGAATACAACCAAATTAGAGGAAAATCGACGATCATATGCAAATGTATCAACAGGAAAATAAACTTAGAAAAATAAATCTGGTATATGTGGCATTCGTAGACCTGTAATATAAGCCCATCCAATCATTTAATGCGGCCCGAATAAAATTATTGGATGGTCTACCAACCTACCCGGCTATCTGCACGCACTGTTCCCGTGCACTCATTGCGCATACATCTTTCATAAACCTACGCAGATTAATGCTAACGCTAGCGAGCTTCTCACGTGTTCTGGGGGAGTGTCCATTGAGGAAGGCCTGAAGGAAGGGTTGAGATATTTTTTCGGTTGTATACTTTCAAAAACTAGCTTACTCTGGCAGGTTTCTCCAAATTGCCTTCCCTAGCATTAAGATGCATTCATATGGGTTAATGTTATGCTGGCCTGTGGTTGAAGAAGGTAACCATTTAATCTCCAATACATCAAATGACGTAATGAACAGAATAAAGTTAAACGCGTGTCTCACTTCCTCTCTGCCTTTCCCCATGTAGGTTCTTGGTACAAAGTACAGTACTTCTATTGACCAATTTATAACCACACATTGGACTGTTTCCAGCAGTTTGTGGTCTGAGTCCACAGACACACCCTGTGTGTTTGTGTGTGTGAAAAAACAGGCACACACAGGGACAGTTTATGGATTCAGAAAGCCTTTGTGTATTGCTTACAAAACATACTATGTTGCTGGAGTCGTAATAAGTAGTATTTTCAAGCAATAATTTAAAAAAATTGTTAACGCAACATTCCTTTTAAAAAATGTATTAAAAGAATAGTATCCTTCAAAGCACAATAAGCCTTTAACATTTAAAGTAGACAAGCAACACATCCAAACAGACTGGGATAACCGTTATCAAGTCACCCATGTTATGTCATTAACAGCTGTGGGTGTCCGGTTAATAAGAATCTCAAAATAGCATCTACGTGCAAATCAGATGACCTGGTTAAGCTGGTCATCGGTTGGTATGGTCACTATTTAATGTCGCAAAGGCAGTGAAGAATCAAGCAGGCAGAGTAGTTTTTGGCCCAATGTCCAGGTCTGGGTTTATTTATCTTTTTCGTTCTTCACAAAGGAAACTGCCAAATTTAGATTTGATGCAGAAAAATCTGCACACATTTGAAACGGTTTGAACTGATGAAATATAATTTAGGGTTCGTTTATTGCCATTTCAACATCTTAATAGATGAAAATTCACCCAGCCCACATCTTAATATACAAACAGCCTCAACCAAATCCATCCCTTACCTCACTTCCCTCCTCCCCTCATTTCCAGTTCCTGTTCCCATTGTCACACCCTGCACTAGCGTTCACTAGGTCGCCATACCATATACGTCCTCCCCGTCTACTCTCCTTCGTCCGTCCGTCCATCCATCCACCCTTCCCATATAGATGGACAAAGTCGGGTGTATTATTGTCAAAGGTACTTTATATTCTGGCCCTGTACATTGGAAGTCTTATGACATGGCAAGGGTCATGTATTTAGGAAAAGTAGTTATAATATATGTACTAAAAGTTCACAAACTCTACAGGTAAAACATATTTACAAGGCATTCTGTTCAATAGAGAGTCAAATGACACTTGGCAGGGCAAGGGTTGTAATAGCGGCACCATGATATAGAGCAGAGGTTCAAACATGGCGTTTGGCTTGTGTTGATGAGTTGGTAGCACCGGGTGTTATTGTATACACAAAGTTGGGAAGGTTCAAAGGATGTCCCCCTGGAAAAATGTTGACTGTCACTTACTGGACCCTATCACTTCATCTTGGTCAAACTAAATCCATGCTGGAGGGTATTGTCCAGCCCAACAGACTGAAACATTAGTGTGACAAGGTTAAAATAACAATGATAGAAAAGCAAACATCAGGAAGTTTTTTTGTCAAGGTATTCTAAAGCAATCTAATGCAGGTTTTACTTTACTGGACTCTCGTATGAAATGCAGTTGAAATCCACCATTTTAACCATCCCAAAATTTCAAGTCTGAGATTAAAGTACCATTGTTATGACTAATCACTTGAGATGTAGAAGCTCTTCACACGTTTGAATGCATGAGCCTCAATGAAATTTGAAATTAACATTTGCCTGCAGAAGTTCTTAACTTGGCATCAAGCTTGTTCGCAAACCTGTGAACACATTAACTTTATCTTTATGATACTTGGATTGGGATTGAATGAATGTCAACATAGTATCTGTTTAGGTTTTGCCTGAATGTTACACTAAACTTGCTTATCCTGTTGTCCAGTTCATGAAAAAGATTTAGGATTACCGCAATGAAATTGATTAAATGATTCCTTTCAAATGTAAGGAGTCTTGCAACACCCTTCCAAACATGTCTGCTCACATTCCGTGTTCCCAGTTCCCATGTGACTGCGTAAAAATGCATTCGACTTTGTTGGAGAGCAGACTTCTGTTATTGGTTGTACAAAGTGCTTTATTTGAACAATCACTGTGTACCCTATGCTTCGTGTTGTCCTCCTAGTATGTTCCTATAGCATAGGGCTGTAACATGAGAGCCAATGACAGCTGCTACGGCACTATTTTGATTCATGAGCTCTTGCCTAGAATTTCTTTTCGATCTGCTTCCACCCAGTGGTGGTTACACAACATTACTTTTTTGTTTTGCATGTCCTGCCTGATAAAACAATTGGAAAAGGGTCTTTGGAATTTTCCATCTTGCATTTTTCCCACATCTTCCATCCGTCCTTCTAATGTATGTTTTTCTATTCCAACTGCAGCGTGAATGTATTTCTGTGCACGTGGGCCAAGCTGGCGTGCAGATGGGCAACACCTGCTGGGAGCTGTACTGCCTGGAGCACGGCATCCAGCCCGACGGCAGGATGGCCAGCAAAAAGCACGACGAGTCCTTCACCACCTTCTTCAGTGAGACCGGCGGTGGAAAGTACGTCCCAAGGGCCATCTTCGTCGACCTGGAACCCACCGTGATTGGTTAGTTCTTGAGCTTGGTAGTTAAATGCCTGGATATTCAGAGCAGCATATGTGATGAAGAGGTGCAGGATAGAGTTGGGGCTAGGGTTTAACTCTCAGCTGAAAGCTACTGGGTTCGCTTTCCCCAATGTAGGCCACCTACCTCTTGGGTCCTTGAGTAAGATGCCTCACCCCCATTCCTGCTCCTTAAAGGATAACTTTGGGATATTTCACCCTTAACAATATTTCCCCATCATTTTAGGTCTAAGGGACAAATGCGGACAACAATTTTAGAAAATTGGTTCAGCTGTAATCCTTTCCATAATGTTATCAGACACTTATAATTACAATATCAGCCTGTCGGTGGCAAAACAAGCACTTTTAGAGGACGCACATTGTCCGGGCACAATTGCCCAATAGGATTACCATTTCCGTGGATTACGGCTGCAAGCATTCTCACTCAATACTCGACCAATTATGTTTTTTCTTTTTATCCGCATTAGTCTCTAAGACCCAAAACTATGGGGAAAAAGTGTCCAAGTGGAAAAATCACATGTTTTCCTTTAAATGACGTGCACTTGAATTTGCCATTGGTGGCTTTTGGATACGTATCTGCTAATGACTAAATGGTAACCATGACACATGGCACAACCATTTCTCATCCACTTTTGTTTGCATCTTCAAACCACACAGATGAGGTGCGTACAGGAACCTACCGCCAGCTCTTCCACCCCGAGCAGCTCATCTCTGGGAAGGAGGACGCAGCCAACAACTACGCCCGTGGCCACTACACCATTGGCAAGGAGATCATTGACTCTGTCCTGGACAGAATCCGCAAACTGGTGAGAGATTATGTAAATTCCTTGCATTCAGGTTTTCTACAAATGTTTACTGCAAGTGTTTCTGATTCTGCGTTTGTTCTGTGTGAAGTCTGATCAGTGCACAGGTCTTCAAGGATTCCTGGTTTTCCACTCCTTTGGCGGCGGTACCGGTTCTGGGTTCACTTCTCTCCTGATGGAGCGGCTCTCTGTCGACTTTGGGAAGAAATCCAAGCTGGAGTTTGCCATCTACCCAGCGCCCCAGGTGTCCACAGCTGTAGTGGAGCCCTACAACTCCATCCTGACCACCCACACCACCCTGGAACACTCGGACTGTGCCTTCATGGTGGACAATGAAGCCATCTACGACATCTGCCGCAGGAATCTCGACATCGAACGCCCATCCTACACCAACCTCAACAGGCTCATTAGCCAGATCGTGTCTTCAATCACCGCCTCACTTCGCTTTGATGGTGCCCTGAACGTTGACCTGACAGAGTTCCAGACCAACTTGGTTCCCTACCCTCGTATCCACTTCCCATTGGCCACCTATGCTCCAGTCATCTCCGCTGAGAAGGCCTATCACGAGCAGCTCTCTGTGGCAGAGATCACCAATGCCTGCTTTGAGCCAGCCAACCAGATGGTGAAATGTGATCCTCGTCATGGTAAATACATGGCCTGCTGTCTGTTGTACCGAGGTGACGTGGTCCCTAAAGACGTGAATGTGGCAATTGCCGCCATCAAGACCAAGAGATCCATCCAGTTTGTCGACTGGTGTCCCACAGGCTTCAAGGTTGGCATCAACTACCAACCACCAACTGTGGTTCCAGGAGGAGATCTGGCCAAGGTCCAGAGGGCCGTGTGCATGCTGAGCAACACCACTGCCATTGCTGAGGCCTGGGCTCGTCTTGACCACAAGTTTGACCTGATGTACGCCAAGAGGGCCTTTGTCCACTGGTATGTTGGGGAGGGCATGGAGGAAGGAGAGTTCTCAGAGGCCAGAGAAGACATGGCCGCTCTGGAGAAGGATTATGAAGAGGTGGGCATTGACTCATTTGAGGAGGATGAGGAAGGAGAGGAATATTAGCAAGCTCATATTTTTTTAGTGGGTGTTGGAACAAAATGGTATCATATAACTATCTTTGTTGAATAACAAGTAAATGGGCGACTGGGTTTACAAAGTACTTCGATTTCCTTTATTTACTTCTGTTTTGGCATGAAATATTTCTGAAAAGACGGTCAACGTTGTTTTGTTTCAGTTATTGTTCTTTTTTACAAGCTTAATTTCAGAATAGCATTTCTTGGTTTGTTTAATATTCCCTCTGAGGGAACCTCAATAAAATAATCTCAAATTATTTTCATTCTGTCTTCACTTTTTTTAATTAAATGGACAAGTTTTCTAGTAGAATTTTATCATTTGAACTTTGGCAGTATTTGACATGACGTTTTGCATTCACTCCACTAGGTGTCAATATAATATAGTTTAAACTTTAACGTACACAGCTGCCTGTTAGTTGCTTAAAACATGCCATTTTACACACAGCTTGATACTGCCTTGATAAACAAAGACAAAATGTGTTCTTATAGATTCACAATCATTCACAGTTTACCCTTTGTCTTAGTTCCTTGCAATCCAAAGAGGCATTGCATGATTCATCAAAATCAATTATTTAATGGTAAAGTCAAACTTTGTTTATAGTCCTAGCACATTTCATACAAGGTACCTTGCTGGACAATAATGACCCAAATTAAAATTATATAGATATATATGCACTTTACAGCAAAATGAACCGTCCAATGTAGCTTACGAATCAATGGAAAATATGACACACAGGGCATGCGTCTGACATAATCAGATTAATACCTGAAATGTTAATGTTGAGTTGTATGCCATATGTGCATATGATTCATATATACACTTAATTATTACCAGAATGTCACAAGTTAGCAGTATTATTTCACAATAAGATATTGTATTGTGAAATTAATGTATTGTAGCGAGCCCGCCGGCGACAGAGGAATGTCCAGTCAGGAGAATGTAACATGCAGTTTTATTTGGTGAACACAAAGATGAATTCACAAATACACAGAGGACCCCTCTCTGTCTCCAATCATCAACAACCACAACTGAATTATTCCTGAACATTATAACATAACTGAACATTTATCTCCCCTTCAAGCCCCTCCCTCTTGCTGCTGTGATTGGCCACCCACACAGATTGACAGTAAAACATTCAAAATAATGCACGCAGAAACAACGCATAACGGTTCATATATAACAAACACAAAACTCTTAGAGTCCCAGGGTCACTACATTGCCTCCTTCAAAGTCCCTCATCCTCGAGGGAACAAACAAAGTCCTGGAAGCGACCCGGAGCTTTCCTTTCCCTACAAGGCTGTGTTGAGGCTATGGGGAGCTGGGGAGAAGTGCCTGGTGGTAAGAGTGGCCCAAAAGTGACAGGCCCAGGGGGAAAGGGAGGGGCGGGGCTGGGGGCCCAGTTGTTGACTGGTGATTGACTGGGAGGGGAGACAGGGATAGGGTTAGGTGGGGGCCTAGGGTCAGAGCACAAAGGTGGGTGTGCCCGGGGCCCATTCCCACCGGTGCCGGAAGCCGCAGGGCTTGCTGGGGCACATTGAGGGGTGGCGTTGCCTCGATAAGCTGCCAACCTGTCTCTGTGGAGAGCTACCCTCCTTCCTTGAGGTGGTAGCTGGACCCTGTACACTACCTCCCCCATCCTCTCCAGGACGCTGCAGGGCCCAACTCACTCGCTGTCAAGCTTTGGGCACCTTCCCGTCTTTGCCAGGCTGTAGGTCCAGACCAGCTAACCTGCCTCAAAGTGCGTGCCACGAGAGTGCACATCATAGTTCCTTTTCTGCCTCACCCTTGCGTTGAGCAGATGTGCCCTGGCGAAGGAGTGAGCCGTCTCCAGGCAGTCCTGGAGTCTCCTGGCGTACTCTGGGCCAGGGGGAATGGGGAGAATCAGGTGGCCGGCCAAACGCCAGGTCAGCTGGGGTGTGGAGCTCTCTGCCCAACATCAGCAGACTAGGCGTGCAGGAGGTCGACTCTTGGACATCTGACCTGTAGGCCATGAGCACCAGAGGCAGATGAGTGTCCCAGTCCCGCTGATGCTTAGCCGAGACAATAGCCAGCTGCTGCTCCATACTGCGATGAAATCGCTCCACCAAGCCGTCACTCTGGGGGTGCATGGGAGTAGTACGGGTCTTCTGCATGTCCAGCCTGCTAAACAAAGCCCCAAAGACACGGGATTCAACATTTCTCCCCTGATCACTGTGAATGGACTCTGCTGCTCCAAAGCGGCTAATCATCCCCCTGACTAAAGCATCCGCTATGGTCCCTGCTCCCTCGTTAGGCAGAGCGTATGCCTCCGGCCACTTAGTAAAATAGTCCATGGCTGTGAGGACATGCTTGTTCCCCCTCTCTGTACAGGGTAGCTGGCCCACCACATCCACCCCAATCCTCAACGTCCCTCTTGTGCTGTCACCAGTAGAAGCCCAGGCGGAGGCGACGGAGGGTCTTTTGTCACCCCAAACTGCCCCAAGCCCACAGCACCATGGACCACTTGAAGCACATCCTCACGTAGAGAGTGAGGCACCACCACCTGCCACCTCACCTCTCCTGTGGCTGATTCCTTCCAGGCCTGCTGAAGCATGCCATCCCACAGCCGCAGGGCCTCAAACACAGCCCACAGTCCTTTGGTGACCAAGGAGAGAACTGCCACTTCTTCCTATGGGGGCTGCTGCTGTAGGTCCACCCACTGGAGCACTGGTCGAAGGTCTGGTTGAAGGGACTCCACCTCCACTGCAGAACATCCCTCCTCCTGGCTGCGCAGCTCCTTCTCACAGCTATCCCTCTGTTGTAAATTAAAAGGCAAGACGATGTTGAACTTGGAAACCCGGTGAAAAGAAGCAAAGATGCAAGTCGAATTAATTATGCGGTATGGAGTTTTATTCCAATGCTAATATAGAACACAAAAATGTCAAATCTTGATACTCGCTGCTATCTCTACAGCGCGCTGTATTCTTGTCGATAGGCCCACCCCTTAAAGGTGTGGACCCGCGAGAGAACACCGGAGAAAGAGGTAGAGACCTCTGCGACAATGGGTTATATCTTCAGGGTTCTCAGCTGGGGGTCTTTGTTGAGAGGGGGATGTTTTACTGTTCCATGGGCACTACTCCGTTGGGGGAATGCAACGGTATCTTGGCCGCATACTATAGCAGATTTACATAAGGCCGCACTTCACAGGGTGTCGTTCGTTTCGGTAGAAGTGTCAGGTTACATTTCGGCAGACATCAAGTTGTGTGTTTTTTCTACAACACCTCCGCTCACAGTAGTGGCAGTCATCCTCACTGCAGGGGCGTCGGGAGAGAGCGTCTGCATTAGCAAGGTGTGCCCCTGCCCTGCCCTGTGTACCAAACTGAAGCTGTAGGCCTGCAGCTCCTCGATCCACCGTGCGACCTAACCTTCTAGCTCCTTGAAAGACATGAGCCACTTGAGCGTGGAGTGGTCAGTCCTTACAGTGAAAGGCAAGCCACAGAGGTACTATTTGAAGTGGCGAACGGCTCTGACAATGGCCAGCAGCTCGCGATGAGTGACACAGTAGCAGCGTTCAGCTTTGTTAAATGTCTTGCCGTAATACGGCACCACGCGCTCTCCCTCCTGCCTCTCCTGTGCCAGCACAGCGCCAGTGCCGACATTACTAGCGTCCGTGTCTAGGATGAAAGGCAGGGTGGGGTCAGGAGGGGAGAGCACCGAGGCTTTGGTGAGAGCTTCCTGGAGATTCTCGAAGGCAGACTGGCACTTTTCTGCCCACACAAACTCCCTGTCCTGTAGCAGCCGGAACAGGGAAGCAGCCATACAGGAGAAGTCCCTCACAAAGCGCCTGTAGAAAGACGCCAATCCAAGGAAACATTTCAGCTGTCTGGCGTCCGTGGGGCTGGGCCAGTCCTGGACAGCTTGCACTTTGTCCTCAGTGGTGCTAATTTCTTCTTCCCCAACCAAGGAAAGTTACCTCTCTCCTTAGGAAATGGCACTTATCAGGATGGAGCTTCAAGCCCGCCGCAGCTACTCTCTCCAGAACCGCAGTGAGGCAAGTGCTGTCTTGAAGGAGACCCCGTGTGCCAGTATATCATCTAGGTAAATGATACACTGCTGCCGGGGGATGCCAGTAAGTACTTTGTCCATCAGCCTCTCAAAGGTCACAGGTGCATTGCAGAGGCCAAAGGGGAGGATCAGAAACTGCCACAGCCCTCTGCTAGTGCGGAATGTAGTCTTGGGTCTATCGCCAGGGGCGAGAGGGCACTGGAAGTAGCCAGGGCAGAGGTAGAGTGAGGAGAACCAGGACGACCCAGCCACGACATCTAGGGCCTCGTCGATGCGCGGGATTGGGTAGGAGTCCTTCCTTGATACTGCGTTCAGCGGCCTGTAGTCGACACAGAATCTCCACTTACCCCCCTTCTTAGGCACCATCACCACGGCTGCTGCCCAGGAACTATCTGAGGGCTCTATGAGGCCCGCTTGCTGCATCTCCCACAGTGCCTGGTCTGCAGCCTCCTGGTGGGCCAAGGGCAGGCGACGCGGGCACATTCTGATGTCAATTTCATGATGCACCAGATGTGTCTGACCCACGTTGGTCTCATTCAAGGCGAAGCTGTCCTTAAACTCTGTCAGTAGTCACCACAGCTGCTCCTGCTGCTGAGGGTCTCGACCATCACAGTGACCCTGCCATATTGCCCGCACAGCAGACATCACAGTCTCCTCTCCCGTCTGAAGAAGCTGGGCATGGCAGGGGAAGGGGCCCAGGCTCATGGAGGGGGGTGCCGAGGGGGCAAGAGAGTAGTCTGCAGGGGCAGCAACATTGACATGAGGGGATGGGAGGGAGGGGGAAGGGTTGCGGAAGGAGGACTGGGTCGATGGATGGGGATCAGGAAGACAGGGTGGTTGGAAGGTCTTCGCAAGGGGATTAAGGGGGCCGGGGATGTGTGACTGCTCCATCTGAGCTGTTGTCGGTGGGGGCTGGATGTAGGGGTGTTTTCTAGAGCCATATAGACTGTGGGCCCTCCTTGGAAGCCAATAGCCCCCCTCGCCAGGTCCAGCTGGCAGCCTGTGCACCACAGGAAGACCAGCCCCAGGATACAGAGGTCCTGCACAGGTGAGGTGCCCACACTGGGTGGAGGACAGTCTTTCTCCCCACGCAGATGGACAACAACCCCTTCCCTTTCATCGGTGCCCTCACCCCCTTGACCGTGCGGAGCTGCACAGTTGTAGGCTGAAGTTCTGTCAAGCTTGGCAAAATGTCTAGCCTCACCAGGGTCACCGTATACCCTGTATTCACTAAAGCCAAACAGGTCATCCCCTCAACAGTAACAGGAACATGACAAAAGTCCCCCACCCAGGTCAGCCCAACCACGACAACAGGCTCCGGGATGCTGTCATCTGCTTCCGGGGGGTTCTGCTTCTCACAGCTTAAGGGCACTGTCTGACCAGTTGGCCAGGTTGCACGCAGCCCCAGCAGACCCTCGGCCCCGGATAAGAAGGGGAGCGGTGGTCCGCCTGCATAGAGACAGTGAGGACGAATTCAGTGAGCTAGTCCACCCAAGCTGGCTTCTGTGAGTCCTCACTGCTCTCGCTCACAGACCTCACCATCAGCTGAGAGGCAGGAAGACTGCCCTTAGCTCCAGCCCACACCAGCTCCCTCCCTATGGCCATCTCAAGGGCCTCTTGTAAAAGTCTGAGGGTGGGCTAGCTGGGTTTGCATGCATAGCTCTGAAGGGGAAAGGGCCTGGAGAAACTGATCCCGAGCGAGTTTGCTCTGCACGGCTGGCGGGATGTGGGCGTATGCTCGCCGAGACAGGCTCTCGATATCCTTGGCCAGGGTCCGCAGCGTGTCCCCCGTCTTCCTACGCCTATTACAGAGTTCTGAGCGCAGTAGACCCGGCTCAACATACTGTCCAATACGCCTCCTCAGGGCCACGTAGTCACATCTGTCCTCTGGGCTAAGCAACAACAAACATGACGCCTCATCCGACAAACACATCGCGAGTTGCAGCGCTTTCGTCTCTACTGACCATCCGCCAGCATTGGCCAAAAGTTCAAATTGCGCGTGGTAAGCCTCCCAGTCAGCCTTACCGGTGTATCTAGGCATCTTGATGGACACCGGCCTCGATGCTAGACGGGAACCGCCATGTCTTTCCCCGTCTAGTGACCGCTGCGGGCACTGCACGCTGCGAACTACGCGGGAAGAATCGCCATATAGTTCCCATTGGTGGCCAGTTCCAGGTGGGCTCTTCCCCTCACCAGAGACTCAGAAGCTACTCCTTCGCCGTAGTTGTCCTTCTCTATCTTCACTCGACAGTCCGCAGGGAACATTATTGGTGTTGAGAAAAAATTAACAACAACAAAGCTAACGGTCATACCGACTTCAGCCAACTTGCCGAGCAGGAACAAAACGTTTCACTTCTGACACCAATGTAGCGATCTCGCCAGTGACAGAGGAATGTTCAGTCAGGAGTATGTAACCCACCGTTTTATTTGGTGAACACAAATAAAGGTGTTCACGAATACACAGAGCACACCTCTCTCAATCTCCAAACATCAACAACCACCAACTGAATTATTTCCCAAAGTTTATCTCGCTGTCAAGCCCCTCCCTCTTGCCGCTGTGATTGGCCACCCACACAGATTGAAAGTAAAACATTCCAAATAATGCACGCGGGAACAACTGGCTTAACGGTTAACAATAACAAACACAAACTCTTAAAGAGTCCCAGGGTCGCTACAGTATGCTAGGCCATCCTCTGTCAGAAGACAACAAACTACTGTAAAATTTGAATTGCGCTTGAACCGCACAGCATTGTGAGAAATGGCATGATCAGAAACTACTGGAAAGTGATTGCAAGTGATAAGATATATAGAGAGATATATAGAGACAAATTATATAACGAAAATAACGAATAACGAAAATAACAAAAAATAACTAATAAAGGACATGAAAAAACGAGAAATACTGCTAAAAATCGGACCAACAAAATATAAATAAATATAATATAAATAAAACAGAATATCCGGCATTTTCCAATAAGAATCGCGGCAGTGAAAAAGAGATGGATTCAACCATCAACCCTCAGATCCATCAAAATATCCTGCGTTTAGATGATTAAATTATTATTGAGTTGAACTTTAAATCCAAGTATGAAATAGTGTAGCGAGGGGCTGTTCGCAGATGAGGGGATTATGATAAGTGGGTATGCATTCTTCCATGTTTTGAAGACGTTCGATTTTGTGGTTGTTTCTCTGTTCGATAGAAAGTTGGTATCTGATGAAAACTAAAATCGAATCCTTTGTGGTATTGTTGTTACGGGCTAGGTATGACTCGGAGAGTTGTAAATGTTCAACACGTGGTTTATTCAGAGACATAAGGTAAACAAGCTTGTATTCTGGAGGTGGTTCATGAATCATCTCTCGAATGCAAGTAAATATTAAGTTTATATTGATCATGGGCTGAATGGTAAATAAGCCACGCCTACAGGTTATAATTTACCCAGGTAAACCTTCGGTCTGTCTTGGCCTGGGCGGAAGTTCAAGGAGGTCATGTTTGTAGTGTCTGACTGGTGTTAGCGCTACAAATATGTGGTCAAATGAGGTACTGATGTTAGCTTGAATATCATGTGGTCGAAATAAAGCATAGAATAAAATAATTTACATAATATCCAAAACGAAACCGTTGCGTTACAACTGCACACCATCATGTTATCAAAACCAACCAATATTCACATCCCCGAGTAGGCTTGTAGCACCAACTGATATCATGATGAATAATCAATACATATAGCAGATAGCTATAATTATAGGTCTATGAATGTAGTTTACCACTATGGATGCAGTAAGAAGACTGTGATTAACTTCTGTCAAAGTGAACAACAAACGTTGAAATGGCTGAAATAAAATGTTTGGAGTACTTGACCAATTAGAGATGTTCAGCACTGCAAGCCCCAGCACCAAAGTTCATGTACTTTTGGAAAGTACTATGTTACCCCCCGAGCAGGGACTTAAAGAGGGTCAAATAATGTCCCTGGAACTTTATTTAGACTCAGGTTCCTGTGGTGGAACGCGGCTTTAGACAGTTGTGCTTTTATTCATAAGGCTTGCTGTGTGCTGCTAGCTAGTGTATGGAGACACCCCCACAGCAAAATGTGATTTAAATGTGTTTTTCCCCCCTCATATGGTCATGTATTCTTCTCTCTGATCCCAGGTTTCGCTCACACATTTCCACACAGTGCTCTACGACACACGCCAAACCGAAGGATGCTGCCTTCCAGCAATTGGTTAAAAAAAGAGTATGGAGGTAACGTCATCATTAGCCTAAAATAATATAAAGGTTGTTATACTAGTGGTTGTTTGTTACAATGAGTACAATGAGTGAATGAATGAACCAACAGTCTTTTCAATCATGGTAATTTATCCTCCAAATCCTTTCAGATGGCTTTTTTTCCTGCATTCCAGGGTAGGCCATTGACTTAAATTTGTTTTATGAACTGTGTGAAAACTGTAGTATATTGGGAATACTAATTAGTAACTGGACTGGCACAGACTTTGCTCATAACTCTTTATTGATGCTGACTATGCATCCACTTATAACTCAGGGGGGGGGGGGGGGGGGGGGGGGGGGGGGGGGGGGGGGGGGGGGGGGGGGGGGGGGGGGGGGGGGGGGGGGGGCGAGCGGTGAGTTCCTGTGCCCAACAATGGCACTACTGTCCCTAGTGGTCATATCCCACTCTACAACATGTGGTGCATGATTTGACCTTCTTTTCAATGTCAGAATCCATATTGGGCCCACATGTAGCTCCTGGCCAAGCCTTTCATTCTGGTCATGCCGGGATGACTCTGATGCAGTTGTTCCATCATTGCTGTGCGTCCTCTCTCTGGAACGACGACCCGGGCTCCCCACAGCACACAGCCGTCCTGGACACTGAGCTCGTGCTGTCTCTGTTTGTAAACGGCAAACTCATGTCCATCCTTGTGATTTGGCCAGCCCTTCAGTAGGTACTCACGGACCCTCGACAGGACTGGATCTTTGGCTGTCCAGCTCTGGATTTGCTGCGAGGTCATCATTGGGCTGTTCTCCTGATCCAGCATTAGCACTCGTTCCTCAGGAGGCGGACTGCTTGGACACTCTGGGAGAGGGAGGCGGCTGAGAGCATCAGCGTTACCGTTGTCCTTGGCTGCTCTGTAAGTAATGACATACTCATATGCCAGTAATGTTATTGCCCATCTCATTATTCTGGGAGATGCCATTTGTGGCACTGCTTTCATTTCATTCAACAAACTGATAAGAGGCTTATGGTCAGTATAGATTTCAAACTTTCTCCCATATAAGTATTTATGAAACTTCTTCACGCCAAATATGATAGCTAACCCCTCCTTATCAAGTTGTGAATAGTTCTTTTCAGCAGGTGAGAGTGTGCGCGATACAAACCCTATAGGCTTCTCAGCCCCATCTGGCATACAGTGAGACATTACCGCTCCCAACCCATAGGGCGAGGCATCACAGGATAGTATCAGTACTTTCCCTTCATCATAATGTACCAACACTCTGCTCGACTGTAACAATTATTTTGACTTGTTGAAGGCCCGTTTTTGCTCTGACCCCCAACACCATGGCTCGTCCTTCCTAAGCAGCTAGTGCAGAGGAGCCAATAGGGCAGACAACTTCGGTAGGAACCTATGGTAGTAGTTTAACAGTCCCAGATATGCTTTTAATTCCGTGACTGTAGTAGGCGCTGGTGCATCCTGGACCGTCTTCACTTTCTCTGGCACTGGATGCAGCCCAGTAGCGTCCACCCTGTGTCCTAGGAATGTAACTTCCTTCTCCATGAAGTTGCACTTACTCCGTTTAAATCGTAGCCCTGCCTCCTCCAGCCGTTGTAACACTCTGTCCAGTGTACGGATGTGGTCCTGATCGTCAGTTCCTGTCAGAAGGATGTCGTCGAGATAGACTGCACACTGGGGAATCCCCTGTAGAATCCCTTCCATAGTGCACTGGAATATTGCAGGACTGGAGCTGACTCCGAAGGGTAACTTTGCATAGGTGTGCGTGTTCACTGTGACGTATTTCTTTGAGTCTTCATCTAGCCTTATCTGTTGGTAAGCATGACTCATATCCAGTTTACTGAATTTTTCTCCCCCCGCTAGGGACGTGAACATGTCCTCCATTTTAGGAATGGGGTACTGTTCTAGTGATGACACTCTATTTACAGTCACTTTATAGTCACCACACAATCTCACTGTATTGTCCGGTTTTAACACTGGGACTTTTGGTGCTGCCCAGTCTGAGAACTTCACTGGTTCTATGATCTTGTCCTTCAAGAGCCGATCTAACTCAGCCTCTACCTTAGTTTTCATTGCAAAAGGCACTGACCTCGGTTTGAAGAAGTGGGGTGTAGCATCACTGGCTACATGTATCTTTGCTGTGGCTCCTTTTAATGTGCCAAGCTCATCCTTGAACACCTGCTCATGTTTCTTTAACACTTCCTGTAAAGCATCTTTGCTGTCCATTATCTTATTCATTGTACGCCAGTCCACATCCAACTTGGTGATCCACCCTCGCCCAAGCAGGTTTGGTCCTGACCCTGCTACAACTACAACTGGTAACTCTTTGACCATTCCTTTATGTTCAACTTTCACATTAGCTGACCCCAGAATGTCAACTTTTTGTCCTGTATATGTTTTTAGACTGATAGGACATGTACCTAGCTCTGGCACATTTGCCTTCTTCCATAGCTTAGCATACTCTGACTGTGACATTACTTTTACACTACAGCCGGTATCAATCTCAAAATGTACCTTACATCCATTTACTGTTAAATATTGCCTGAGAGGAGGTACTTTGGGAATGGTAGTGTTCATAATGTGAATAGTGAATACATCCTCACGACTCTCCTCACTACTCTCTTCCTCTTCCTGTATGAAATGCGCACTTTTTGAATATCTCTCTCTCTCCCCTTCAACCTTTGTAGGTCCCTGAGCGCTCGATTTCTCTTTTGCAGGCCCGCTTTATGTGCCCTGTCTTACCGCAGTAGTGACACTTTTCTCCCGCGAACCTGCACTCGTTTGCCAAGTGACTGTTCCACATCTGTAGCATTTGGCGCTCCACCACTGCTGAGTCTTTGCGCGGGCGTCCACTTTGTAAACGGACCCCGCTACAGGTCGGCTCCCTTTTCCATCGCTCATGGAATTCAAGTATTTTATGTCCTTGTTGGCCGCTTCCATGGCCAGCGCTTTCTTTAGCGCCGTGTCAAACATCAAACCATCCTCTGACAAAAGTCTCCGCTGTATTCTGTCGTCATTTATGCCGCACACTAATCTGTCACATAGCATCACTGTGAGCGTGTCCCCATAGTTGCAGTCCTGCGCGAGGTTCTTCAGCTCTGCCACATAATCAATTACACTTTCCCCAGGTTTCCTATTTCTTGAGTTGAATTTCCATCTTTGTACTATTTCACTCGGTTTAGGATTGAAATGGGATCGCAGTAGACTCACATAGTCATCATATAACTTTTCTCCTGGCTTTGCCGGGCTCAGTAAGTTCCTCATCAATGCGTAGGTCTGCGCGTCCACACAGCTCAATAGGATGGCCCTTTTCCTTACAGCATCGTCGATCTCATTTCCAACAAAAAAATGCTCCAGAATTTCGCAATATTCTTCCCACACTCGTGTCTTGTTGTCAAATGGTGCCACTGACCCGAATGTGCCTGCCATCTTGTCTGTCGTCCAGTCACTGCTGCCAAAGAGAGAGCGAAGCGTTCGCTAGCTTGCCCAACGTCGATAGCGTCACACTCTTAGCTTTTCCTAACAAACTAGCCTGTTACTAGGTTCCGCCGTCACTTACTCAGTAAAAACGTCCTGTCTTCACCGATTCCATATTCCAAATTATCCTCGTCACCAATGTAGTATATTGGGAATACTAATTAGTAACTGGATTGGCACAGACTTTGCTCATAACTCTTTATTGATGGTGACTATGCATCCACTTCTAACTCAGGGGTGTGGGGGGGCGGGGGGGGGGGGGGGGGGGGGGGGGGGGGGGGGGGCGAGCGGTGAGTTCCTGTGCCCAACAATGGCACTACTGTCCCTAGTGGTCATATCCCACTCTGCAACAAAAAACAAATCTGAGAGAGTTGAAAATTGCAGGAGCAAGGCAGGGCTTAAAGTTCTGTGGCGTGAGGTGTGCAATAGACTATAAATTAGATCAGTAGCAATGGTCAGTGAGTGGGTAGCAGTTTGTGAAAGCATTCAATGTTGCTGAACATTGAAATGAAACATTCTTCACTTCATTCAACACTCCAGTTCTTTACGATAGCACATTATGGGTACCTCTGTTAATTTCAGGCCCTGATTAGGCAAGCCCAGATATTTCTTTAGTGGGGGTTGGAACACAATTATATCTTATAACTATCTTTGCTGAATAACAAGTAAATGGGCGACTGGGTTTATAAACTACTTTGATTTCCTTTATTGACTTATTTTTTGCCATTAAATATTTCGGAAAAGGTGGTCAAGGTTGTTTTGCTTCAGTTATTGTACTTTTTTATAAGCTTAATTTCAGAATAGCATTTTTTGGTTTGAATAATATTCCCTCAGAGGGAAGGTCAATAAAATAATCTCAAATTATTTTCATTCTGTCTTAACTTTTTTTTTTTTATGAACATCGTCAATGTTTTCTGGTAGAATTTTACCCTTTGAACTTTGGCAGTATTTGACATTGCGTTTTGCATTCACTCCACTAGGTGTCAGTATAATGTAGTTTAAACTTTAACGTACACAGCTGCCGGTTAGTTGCCTTACAGCACGTAGAGCCTAAAACATGCCATTTTACCATCTTGACACTTCCCTGATCAACAAAGACAAAATGTGTTCCTATAGATTCACAAAATCATTCTCAGTTTACCCTTTGTATTACTTCCTTTGTAGTCCAAAGATGCATTACATGATTCATCAAAATCAATTATTTAAGGGTAGTGAAGTCAAACTGTATTTATAGACCTAGCACATTTCATACAAGGTATCTTGCTGGACTATGATGATAATGGTACAGATTAAAATAAAATGTAAATAATAACTATATATATATATATATATATATATATATATATATATATATATATATATATATATATATATAGCTACACATTACAGCAAAATGAGCAGTTCAATGTAGCTTACAAATTAATGGAAAATATGATGACATACAGGCCAAGTCTTAGATTAATGACTGAAATCTCAATCTGTTGAGTTGCATGCCATATGTGCATATGATTCATGTTTTCATATGCATACATTATACAGTCCTTTATTTAATTTGTTGAGCTTGGACTTAATAGCTGTATTCTGCCTTCAAATCCAAAATGTCATCAAAATAATTCCACTGCATTTTTCACCTTTCTTTTACATGGAACCGTACACATACACACATACATTTTGTGACATAATTCATCCCCAATGCCTCTGGACTATTGCTAGAGATAATTTGAACAAGATTTACTGCCATTCAAGTCAATTAAATCGAAGTGTGGTGTGGATTTGTTATCTTTAAATCAATATGAATATATCCCCCTCTCATTCGTTGTGATTGCTATAGTGGAAAAGACCCAAATAATGTTGACCTTTCTACTCAAGAGGAAGATGACCCTTTGACAGATGTTTCGGGATTGTTGCGCTCTTCTTAGTTAATTCTGTTGGTTAATTTTCAGAATGGCTCCAGAACAATGTTTGACAGTAAAAACTGTTTAACTTTCAAAAGGGTGTAAGCCACTGTCTTACTTATAGCACAACATAAACACAGCTGTCTCGTAAATCATGATTTGAACTTATAAAGGAGTTTTTTACGCTTTGGCATGAAAACTGGGTGAATTAGCATAGTGTGTTGAGCTGTTAGTTGATTGTATTGACTGTATTGAGCTGTTCCAGTGTCAAGGCTGATTTCATTATGGAGTGGGGAACGCAGGATGTGTGTGTCAACACGTTGGCCACTAGACTTGTGATTTACTCCTGCATAAATCTAGTGATTTAGGTGAAAGAAGGGGGAAAAATACAACCCCTAACGGGAAAAAATGTATTTGCAGTTTAAGGGAAATCCATTTTTATTTTACTTAACAAATGTTGATAGATTCAAACACCCCTTTTTTCCTCCCAATGTAATATTCTTTTATTGTAACTTAAAAGGTACAAAAGGCTGATGACCTACCAATATTATTTATGAAATAATTGGATCTCAATTTGATTGAGTCTCTATAGCCACAATGTTTAATAATGCAACACAACTTTGGATAATGTTAAAAAATATATTGAATTATCGTTTAAAACCATTTAATTCGGCAGATGTGTCTCTCTCTAAACCACGCCTGGAATGACAGCAACAACGACGTCATGTGAACCATTTCAGAATCAAAACATGCTGTAACAGCACAACATAGAGCATAGAGTGAGTGTTACTACTTATAATCGTTTAGAAGATGCTTCTATCCACTATAATCTTTTAGATAGATGTCACAAATGATCAGGTTCTAGTTGTTCACACATTGCTCTCAAGGACGCTTATTACGAATGACATTGGGCTTAGAAACCAGGACCTTTCTACTGGGAGCCACAACGTTTCCCAGCAGAGACCCCCACCAAGAATAGAGAGAAACAGAGAGACAGCCGGAGAGAGAGAGAGAGAGAGAGAGAGAGAGAGAGAGAGAGAGAGAGAGAGAGAGAGAGAGAGAGAGAGAGAGGGAGAAAGAGACAGAATGAGACTGAGACACCCAAGCATGGACTGCACATCCACGATTGTGTCCCCAGTGTGTCAGTCTAGATGGCAGGCAGGAGGGCTGGAGACTGCGGGGGTACTACGTGATTAATGGCTTGTTGCTGTGGGGCAGAGAGTTGGTGTCTTCTCTTACCCCCCCCCCCCCCCCCCCCCCCCCCCCCATGACACCGGCCCACTCAATAGCACCATCAATTTGTAGCTATTACCATGTCAATCAGGAACAATGAGGGAACGAGAGATGATGTTGGGGGGGGGGAGAGTGGAGGAGGTGGAGAGAGAGAGAGAGAGAGAGAGAGAGAGAGAGAGAGAGAGAGAGAGAGAGAGAGAGAGAGAGAGATGCTGCACCATCTGTGGTTATAGTGCGGGATGCCGCAATACATACAATCATTTGTACTTAAATACTTTGTTGCCTTGGAAAAACACGAAAACATGGAAACTTGGAAAAACACATCAGGATTGATAATAAATCATAAATAAAGATTTTTAATTCAATCATACAAAAGAACATATGCACATGCATCTTTTAGACAGTTTGAACCTTGGAATAAGCCACGCTAGAGCAAACCTAACAAGTAGCTGTCACACAGACAACTCCACCCTCTATCTCCCACTCACCCATGCCCTGTTTGGTGCCTGAGAATCTGGGCAGCTGTGGAGCTGATATAGGTGAACAAACACATGATTAGCAGCCCATTAAATAGAAGAACAAACACACAAGTTAAGATATGTGTTTGCGTGGGTGTTCTCCATGTGTGTTTATCGGAATGCCTGTTGCATGTACTAAGGGTACATTCACATGCACTGATATTCAGTTGTCCTTGAAACAAATTGAGACTTGTCCCCTTCATTCTTCCTTCCAACCTGCTTCACACTCAATCTAACTTGTTTTATTCCTATTAATACTTTATTTGTATTTATTTTCTCAAGCAGGTGTTACTTGCAGGGCTTACATGATGTAACAACTTTTTAATGTGTTTACCAAAACTGGCAGCACTATAAACTTATATAAGAGCTTTATAATTCAACCATTCATCTCAGAAACTGACTCTACACGCAGGGATCGCAGAACAGGATTTACCAGTATTTGCTGATTAATAACAGGCCATTGCAGGCCATGTTATGGTTCATTTCTAACAAATTCGTTAATTTATAATGGATTAGTGAATCTATGAGAGGCAGGTTAATGATGCAACACTACTATTTAACACCACTCTGTAATTACATTGCATCACTAATGGTTTTAATTCAAACAAAGACATGGTAACTAATTGCACATTGCACAACCTGCAATTAATTTGTTGATCAGTCACATCCCATGGGATTTTATTTAATAATTTAAGGATAACATAAAGCAATAGTAGAAAAATACCTCTAATTAGGAGAATGAAACCTGATGTTTAGTGTGTCACAACATATACATCCACACGTGACCCCTCCCTTTCCAGCTCCTCCTCCATCCAACCCACCACCTAAAGGAAACTCATTCCCTGGCTAATCACTGGATTGCCTCTCAAACCTGTGGTCCCACTTCCCCTTTGTATGCACATGAACACACACACACACACACACACACACACACACACACACACACACACACACACACACACACACACATACATTTGAATACATATTTCTAAATGAGAACATGGATATGTGATGAACATGTGTATGTGTATGTGTCCTGTGGGGCCGGTAGAGCTTGGCATTAACACTGCCAGGGTTAGGGGTTCGCTTCCCACTGCTCCTCTCACTCCTTATAATGTAACCACTCACCATATTGTAAGACATTTTGGGTAAAAGTGTTCACAAAATGGCATATATTATACAAAATTCACTGTTGGACCAAGTCACATAAATGCCATTTATTTCCTTATCTGTTCATAACTTATTAAATACCACGATGACTAGAAGGCTGAAGACCAGAATATCCAACCAATTTATCCAACTGCAAGTGATTCCATTTAATTAAATGAACAACTAAAACACACTGTCATATTTAGCAATTACCAGAACGGTGGATCCTATAAATCCCATCTATTAAAGGATTCCTCCGCTCCCACACAGCCGTAGGTTCTGCAGCCATAAACTACACAAAATGTTAAGAGCTCACCGGGGGTCAAGTGAGGAGATGATAATGAATGATGTATTCCTCCCCTGTCCACTTTGTGTTCATGCATATACACACTAGCTATCACACACATGTACAAGCACTCACACACACACACAAACACACACACACTCACACACACACACACACACACACACCGCTGATTAAATCCAGCCGGCGTGTATTGGTGGGAGTGCCAGTGGAGCGCAAGGCTAATTGAACTGTCAGCTTTAATGTCTTCTTCTCTCTGCGCACGGTGAAACGATGAAGACTAGATTAAAAACACACGAGTCAGAGGAAAATGGGATGAAGAGGAGGAGGAGCGCTGGATGGGGAAGGAGAAGCAGAAGTTGATTAACGGAGGTGTTATTCGTTTTTTTTACTCCTCAGCTGTCTGTTTAACCTTAAGAATGGGGTCATAGGGTCTGTGGATCGAGTCTACAGCAGGGAGCAGTCCAATCATATTCATCTTCTTTTCCCTGTTTATGCAAATGTCTTTTTTTGAAGGTTGTTGCGATGGCTTGTAGTCTAACTTTAAATTCAATTCTCATGCCCATCCAATCTTGTATCCTGTGAGATATGCGCACAAACACAAACACACACACACACACACACACACACACACACACACACACACACGTAAACACATATAAACACTCTCCACTCCACATTATTATTCCTTTGTTGTTGGTTGGCATGAACATCTATAACATGAGGACTCAAACACAAAAAGCACTTCAACACAAATTCTGTGATGTATTTTGTGATGATTTTCACTAACAGAAAACATACATATTTCCCATCCCTACTGGAACAATTCTGTTCATGTAGTCTTCTTTTGTACCTCTTGTCTCTGGAACAGGCTGCTCTGTTGCTTTCATTTAATATATATAAATTATCTATTTAAAAAAGTGAACCTTTCCTTGTTTATGTTTGATGAAGAGGCAGATTCCTGTAAGAGTTTAATACATGTGTTGTTTGGTGTTGTGTTGTTAATGTGTGGTTGGTGTTCAAGTGAATGTGTCTGAGAAGCAGACCTGGCAGAGCAACATCTGTTGCTCTGCCCCCCCCCCCCCCCCCCCCCCCTTCTGCCCTGTCGCTGCCCCCCCTGGCTTTGTGTCCCCGCCAGCCCCTTACGTGTGTCCGTCCCCTCCTCTCATTCACCGTTAACCTGCTACGGGGCTAATTAGCTATGTGGCAGCTCACTCCCCATTTAGCGCTCCTTCTCCCGAAGCTTCTGCTGCTCATTGTGTGGTCATCTGACTTTTTACTGTGTGTAAGTAGCAATCACCAAGTCTCTAGTTCCCCTCCCACTTCACTGTGCCCACGTCAAGCTGCCGAAAGCTGTCATTAATCAACGAGGTTGAACCCTCTTATTATACATCCACGGGTTGAACCCCCGGCGACGGCGAACGCCCACCTCTACAGGACCAGGAAGTGTTATATTCCCCTGCGGTCCATTAGCCAGCCAATCAGGGCAAGACAAGGGGCATGACAATAGAAATCACAACACAAGAAAGGATAATAGAAGGAACAATAGGCTTAATGATGGCCTATCTGTCAGGGTGGGATTAGTGGAATGGACTGATGTGTCAAAGGATTACATGGTCAAATATTTAGAACTATTACCATAACCATATGTAGCTCAATTAATGTAACAATAATTATGATTATACCAACAAAACAAACACAAGTTACGTTTCTTATGCATGTTCATGCATAAGAAACAACTAGTCTTCACAATATAAAGTACAATTAACGTTCCATATAAAGATACGGATAAATAAATCTCATCACTACATGCCACAGTTAGATGGAAACCTTTGTCACCACATTGAATTGAAGATCTATTCACACATTTATACCAATAAGACCAATACTACCCATAGTACTGTGAGCAACCAACCTTCCTTTCAGCATAATATGCAAAGGTCTATTTTGTATACACCTACACACACACACACACACACACACACACACGTGTGTGTGGGGGGGCATCTCCATATAGTTTTTATTTACATATTTGGTTTACTACTTCACTTTTACAAATGATGGGTATCCGTGGAAGAAAAACTAGAACCACCAGGCCATGCCTTAATCAGGTAAAGTGCTCTCTTTTTGATTTGATTCCACATCTCCGTGCACAGTGCTGGCATGGCCGGGCTGGGGGGCCTGTTAACCGGGGGTCAGACAGAATCACCTCTGGGGTTAACCTCCGTGTCACATTTGTGTATGAATAGATGCAGAGTGAATGGCTCTTTTTATGGCTGCCTCGAGAGCAGCGGTAATGGGCTCCAGAGAGAGATAATGTGGGAGGCCAGACTCACCATGCGGTGGCTGTGGTGTGTGTGTGTGTGTGGGGTGTGTGTGTGTGTGCGTGTGTTGTGTTGTACGTCATGCACGTGTGTGTGTGTGTGTGTGTGTGGGGGGGGGGGGGGGGGGGGTGGTGTGTGTGTGTGTGGGTGTGTGTGCGTGTGTGTGTGTGTGTGTGTGTGTGTTTAGCATCCACGCCACTCTGTGGCTGCTTTTTGTATAAACGCTGGTACTGGTGGTGTGTGTGTGTGTACAAGTGCGTGTGTACAAGTGCGTGTACGAGTGTGTGTACGAGTGTGTATGTTATTCTTAAACTTTAAATAGGAAGTGTTTGAGCCGATGAAAAGGCTCTGATGTCAAGTTCCGGGACTGAAGGCGTCCTTGTCCTGTTTGAGTTAATCTTCACACGGAATGAAGTACTTGTACACAGAGCAGTACTACTTTGTCTGATACATCTTGACTCTGGGTTGGACAGCGTGGAAGTGAAAACAAACAGAAAGTGTTCTGGCTTTCTTACATCAAACATTGTTACAATAAGATGATATTGATATTGATTTTATAAGTATGAAGGTTGATTCATGGGACTATCAGATGCACAGCCTGTTATAAATCTTGTAGTCCATCACTATAATAAAGTTAGTGCTGTACAAAGTGTATGAATTATACGTATTTATGGCTAGATCACCCCTTTGTCAGTAAATTCATAATGTATGATTGGTGTAATCAAAAACAGAGAGCTCTTTGTTTGGAGTTGTTAATCGTTCTACAACCATAAATCCAAACGCTGTTATATTACCAGTATCCTTATCTCTTGGTGGTGTGAAATGGGCTCTTTCAAACAGATGGTGTATGAACTAATATTACAAACATTTTCTTCAGTTTTGAAAGACACTATTGACATTGACTCACTTGTTATAAATTAGATGATGAAAAATATAAAACTGCATGCTGTGCATTCATAAAGCAGCAACGACCAAATAAAACGAAACAGTAACAACGGTTGTCTGCTATCTTGAAGAGAGCCGATCAGAGGGCTTTGATCATTTTACAGCTTTTACAACCTCTATGATAGAGCCATTATGAGACGGTTCCGTCGTAATGCTTCACTCATTACAGGTCCCACCATCCAGCGAGGTTAATAGCAGTAAAACAAAATGGATAAGAGAAGTCAAAGAGTTAATCACATACAGAAATGCATAGGCAGCACAAGCAGCGTTGTGTGAACAGTGAGTTGGATTTAATACCGTGCATCCCTTCGGCTGATATACTGATTGCAGGGCTCAATTAAAGACACCTTTACAGATGAACTAACAGGTGATGTGGAATGGAAATCATTCAAATCATCGAAGAGGCTAGAGTCAGCATTTTAGAACGCTCGCAAAGTTCCCTCACGCTGGTGTGCACACATATTCACACACATCATAGCATGTTATTGTAATAAAACGTGTCTCATAAGGGACAATGTAGAGAGCCCGCACACAGAAATGTTGCTACTGTGCACCAACGTAAAGGAGGAGAACACCAGCGGGTTACAGAAAAGAATAAGCTTTATTATGATGACTTAGTCCCGCAAACAGCCTTGCTCACAGGATCGACAACAGTCGGAATCCTATACTCTCCCTTCAGTGCCACTCACATGGGCCGGACCCAGGTGTATGCCCTCGCCCCCCTAGGCCACCACACACATAACTTATAGCCCCTTAGGCCACTGCACTTAATACTGCAACTCACGCCGGGATTCCCTCCCCTCAGGGCACACCCACAATATCGTACAGCACACGGAATCCCTCTTCACCATAAACCCACCCGTACTACCAGGGCACCCGTGCTATCAGTGTGTCAAGTTCTGTCTTCGTCCTTATTTTGTTTAGTTACATCTCCAGCCTGCAATCACCTCATTCCCCTCACATGTGTGTCCTTGTCTATCTTCCCACCTGCAACTCATTCCCCGATCACGCTCTCCCCATTTATACAAGTTCACTTCCTTTGTTCCCTTGTCAGTTCATTGTTTTTGAAGTGTCCCTTGTTCTTCCCAAATTGTAGTGTTTTTCGGCCTGTTCATGGAACAGAGATTTAGAGTTTGCTTATTAAAAGCCCTTGTGTTTCGTTTCCTGAGTCCCAGTCTGCCTTTGCATCCTACCTCCTCCAAAACGGACCGTG
>JACYXH010000765.1:3634643-3654643 GCA_026745465.1 Lota lota
GAGTTTTTGACGTGCATGTGTGTGTGTATGTCAGAGCCATTGAGATAGAGAAACATACAGACAGCGAGAGACAGACAGACAGACAGACAGACAGACAGAGAGAGAGAGAGAGAGAGAGAGAGAGAAAGAAAGAAAGAAAGAAAGAAAGAAAGAAAGAAAGAAAGAAAGAAAGAAAGAAAGAAAGAAAGAAAGAAAGAAAGAAAGAAAGAAAGAAAGAAAGAAAGAAAGTGATGGGGACAGAGAGACAGAGAGTGGCAGTGAAACTAGTTCTTACTTTCTTATCTTGAAGCTGAGGTGCAGGAAAACTTTTGATTGGCTGACTGGCCCATCAAATTATAAATCAATGTTTCTGGAAAAGGCTTCACTAAACCTTTAAAACTGAAACAATATTATTTCACTGCTGTAACCATTGCTACCTCTGGACGTGTGAAGGTGACTTGATCGTTTTACAAGCGTGAAAGCCATTGAAGATGATCGTTTGGGTTTCATTTATTTGGAAGAATGATGACTGACGACCCTGAACTTGCGGTCGTTTGACCAATCAGCGAAGAGGAGATTCGGGAGAAATTGTGCGCCGGGGGTAGGGTTGCCAACTCCAAGTGACAGCGTGGACACGGTTTTAACACAGAGCTAACGGCATGAGAGCCAGTACGGAGGAATTGCTGCGTAGGGACAACAACCTTTGTCGTTGAGCTTGATTTTTTTTTCCCCAGTATGATATGAAATGCTACACACATTCAACTGAATTTTATAGTGGGAGAATTATCGTTTATTTTGGAAACTTTTAAAGTAGCAGAAATGAAGACCAGCATTGGAAAATCACAAAACTTTCGCATCGACGCGCTCCTTGCCCACCAGACGGACAGGGACGACGCGTCGTCGGGGTCGTACGGCAGGAGCCCCGGCAACAGTCCGGTGTCCTGCCACGGCTCCGAAACACCCTCACCTCGGCGGACTCCGAACAACCACACTCAAATCACTGCTGGCTTGCTCTCTAAATGCCCGCTCTTCAACTACGCTCAGTCGGGATTTCCAACGATGGCCCCGTCGATTCATCCAGGATTGTACCCGAGCACCATGTATCACCTGGCCGCTCTGGGAGGCCAGCACCCCGCCTTCTTATACCCGAGCTTCACCCATCTGGTCCAGCCTTGCCCAGAGCAGTTTAAGGGGTCTCTGGCTGGGTCTCCCCAGCTGGAATCGTGGATCAGAGCTGGAATGTTACCCAGATTTGGAGATTACGCAGGTAATTATACCTATTCATAGCCTTTCTTATTCATTGTTTCGTATCTGGCCTACTACCAGAATACTCAGAGGCTGGCCTGATAGGCCTACACACAGCAGAACTTGTAATAACAATAATAATATTGGCTTAGTAATGATAACAACAATACTAATAATACTAATAATAATAATAACAATAATAATAATATGCCTAATAATAATAATAATAATAATAATAATAATAATACTTATAATGAAGTGTAGAAATATTCATTAATTATTGTACTATTACAACAATAATAGATGACAATGACATCAGATGAAGGAGGTATTTTTATTGGGCCATCCGTAATAGAAATTGAGTTCGTTTTCATTTTGTTTTAAACTATCTCTTTTTGTAGTTCATACCAAATAATGACTGCTTAATCAATCGAATATTTTTTTAATTGTGCCATTTTAGCTGCATTTGGAGTCGTTAATTAAACACTTGAGTTCAACAATTTAAGGATGAGCTATTTTGCTAATGGAAGCTAACCGTTTGACAGGCCTGTTTGTGCCCGATGGTGATCCTGCAGGTAGAACCAAGATGGTTTCCGAAAGGACCCGTTAGTGAGATTCTATTCCAAGGGCCTATTTTTTGGTAGGATCTACTGATATTTATTGGTTAAGGTAACAACTAGAAAAGAGGCATAGGATTTCATTAAGGAAATTAATAGATGCCATTTATAGCGTTTTCATTAAGGTAATGCACCTCTATGAAATTTTATGACTTCCCTATATAACCGTAGCATATCCTCGTGTCCTCACATCAACCACTTAGGACCATAAACCAGACGTCATCAGACAAAAACGAAAGGGGTAGGCCTATAGGCCTTTGGCAAACGGTGAAACCTTAGTCTAAGTGAACGCATTTCAAACAAGAAACGCCCATGATGATGATTTATTTTCAGTTGAACAAAGTGCTCTAACTTAAATAAACGATCAGGGAACATTCAAGGCTACGGTAAAAATGATGGAAGTAGGTCATCAAACGAATCCACTTTGATTGAATCTGTGTTATCTGTAGCATCTTCGCAGCCGGGGTTACTGGGGAAGTGCCGGAGGCCCCGCACCGCCTTCAGCAGCCAGCAGCTGCTGGAGCTGGAGAACCAGTTCAAGCTGAACAAGTATCTGTCCAGACCCAAGCGTTTTGAGGTGGCCACCTCTCTGATGCTCACAGAAACTCAGGTACACATACAACTCTGTGTAGACCTACAACTAGTATTTAGAGTGACTGATATTGACATTCGGCTATTCATTTTCACAAGAATAGGAATATAGGCATATTGCACAATGAATGACTCAAAATATTCAAAAAGATGTTATAAAATATTTTAAAGCAATGTTGAAATGGTGCCTGGTTAAAATGTCTCCGTCTCTGTGTCTTTTTTAACCCCTTGACTACAACGTAGGCGAAAATCCATGTGTATTTAGATATTTCTGTTGTTCCACGGCGCAGGTGAAGATCTGGTTCCAAAACCGTCGGATGAAGTGGAAGAGGAGCCGTAAAGCGAAGGAGCAAAGTGCCTCCGGCTCCACACAGCAGACCGGGACAGACAGCTCTGGGGCAGGTCAAAACAACGCCAAGCCGCGGGACGGCAGCCACAGCTCGGAAGACGAAGAAGATCTGGAGAGGGAGCAGGAAGATGACGAAGATGACGAGGATGATAATGAGAGTGACGATGAAGAAATCGAATTGATGAAGCGGGGGCCGGGCTCGTTTGGGGCCGTTGGCATCCTGAGGCACACCGGGGGAGGAGGGAGGTGCGGTGAAAAGGACGAGGAAGAGGAGGGGTCTGAGATGAAGAATAGGCTTTGTCTATAGATAGAAGGATTGGCAGTTTTATTTGAAGGTACTTTCATTCTTCCTCAGTTTTTCACAAGTACCACAAGGTTGATCTCATTGACTCATTACCAACGGACCAGAATGCCTTGTGTAACCTATTTATTATCCGTTATTTCCAATCGAGGCTGGATTCGATATACAGACATTGGGACAGAGAGGTTGTCTCGTTAATACCTGGTAGGATTAAAGTTTTTGTAATCACATATCTGGATTTCCAGTTAACGACGAGGCTAAAGAGCAATGGGCATCAGACGTTCAAGAGCCTATGCGTTTGTAATGAGAATAATTTAAAGCGACAAAAACACATTTTATAATAGGCCTATTTACCTTACCTGATCCATCCGGTTACTCTTGCTTGAAACAATACACTGTTTGAATGAAAGGGCTGGGTACAAAATAGCCTACAAATGAAGCGAAGGACAGGGTAGCCCTGCCTGTACTTTCCATACTTATTGTTTCATGAAATAAATGCAGATAGGCCTATTGTGTGACGCTGTTAGGATACTGTGATAATATTGTAAGTAGTATACTGTTACAGTTGTTTAATGGTTCGTTACAAATACTTGAAAAATATACCATATCCCTTTATTGACTCGTGGCATTAATTTCAAATTTAGTCATAAGAAAATATTTAAAGTTAACAAATTATATCCAATACACGTGAGTGGAAAGATAAACCCAAATCTGCTATGTCTGTGACTTATGAATAAAAAAAAAGTGTAATGTTGTAAATGTTCCTTTAAAACCATATATATCTTACTGGAAATATTTTGTGAGTAGCCTATATGTCTGAGCCATTATACTTTTAAATTCCTATTTTGAAAACAATTTCCTGTGAATTACTGCACTTAATGTGTAACCTATAGCATATTCCCATGTTTTGTACCTCATCTTTATATTATGTGTGTTATTTAATTTACAAAAATCTAGAGCCTAATATATTTCACTTTAAATGCAATGTTCTTTGATTTTGATGTCAGTCGAATTGATGAAAATAAACTTACAATTTAACAAAGGTCTCTGCAAATGATGTGGGCAAATGGAAATGCATATTTAAATGGACTTTGGGATGGTGAGTTGGTGAATATATTGAATATAAAAGAGACTTCTCTGCCTCTTGTTCTCATTCCTTACCAGATGGCAGAATGAAGGCCACACAATTAGCTTCGTACAGGTCACCTTTACTATTCTAAAGCAAGAGTATGGTTTCACATCCAAGTTTTTGCCTAGTAATCCTTGCATTTTTTTTGAAAGATTGAAGCCATGACAGCATAATCGCCATAAAACCTTATTGAACAAGTTTTTTTAGTCCCTTCCAATAGATGGTGAGCCACGTTTGTTGTGGTTCCGCAGGTCAGGTTGTTCCCAGTCCAGACCACCAAGCACCTACAGCTCCACCAAACCCCGCCTCCTGGTATATGATTGGTCGGAAACAAATTAGAAGCGAAAGAAAGTGAAACGCCCCGTTAAAACAGATTTGAGCTGGTCTGCCATCAGAAGTTAGATGTTCATCTAAAGTCTGATCTGTGAGACTCGGGTAAGGGTTACTCACAAGGGAAGCATCTACTAATCTCCATGTCTTCGTCCTCACCCTCCTCCACATTCTCCACCACAGGACCGTCCTTTCCAGCTTTCTGACCTTCCTTTTAGTGGCTGGAAAAAGAAGGTGACAACTATTTAAATAAATGACAAAACACTTGAATAGTCCTCCTCAAAGCTGTGTTTGAATATGTTTATGGTGATTCTTACTGGGGTGACAGAGGACAAGTCTGGCAGAGGTCTCTGGTCTATGTCATTAGGACAGTCCTGCTCCTTCCCATGCCAGAGATGTCTCACCTCTCATGGAAATGATCTGCTGTGAAGTAGGGGTGTCCAAGCATCTTGGGCAGCTCCACCTGGCCACTGGCTTAATCGTCATCAATTTGGATGATACAACAGAAAATTGCAGAGTGAACGTCTAGGAAGAATATATTGCATCATGAATATTGCATCATGAATATATATATATATTTTGTATGCAATATTATACATTTTTATCCACCATTAATTTTCGATAGAATTGTGGTTGCAAATGAAAATCTATTTTGCATTACCAGCATTAAGAGTTAGCCATCGTCAGTCTATTTTGTTATAAAACATTCTAAACACTGCAAATGTAGGCCATTATGTAGATAAAAACTGAAATAATAAAGTAGGGAGGGGTACACTTACCCACTTTCATGATAACCTCCTCAATCTGATCCCTAACTGTGGTCCCCCTGAGGAGTGGCTTCCCAGTGGCCATGCATGCTATGGTGCATCCAATGGCCCACACATCAACAGGTTTAAAAGAAAAAGCACAACAAACCATAATGTAGTAACAGTGCTAAACACAGCTCAAACAAACGAGGGCCCTACAGCTGTAGTCGGTGCCCTCCGGTTGAAGATCCTCACATGCTGTAGCTGGGGTCCCTGCTGAGGACCTCTGGAGCCATGGACCAGAGCGTGCCTTCACAATAAGTCTGCGGCAGGGAAGCATCACCCGACAATCGAGCACAGCCAAAGTTCGCCAGTTTCACCATTCCCCAACGCGACACCAGCACGTTGTCGGGCTTGATGTCTCGGTGGATGATCTGGTGGAAACACCAACAGAGAGTTTAGAAGACGAGGTTCAAAAAGGTTGCTTGCATTTTGGGCCACTTGCATTAAGTGGATTAGAAATAAATATTTACATGGTGACTGTGAACAAACTCCACGGCCCTCAGGATCTGGAAAGTGTACTTCTTGATGATCAGGCTTTCTAGGGCGTGGTCCGTATGTTCCAGGTCCTCCATTATGCTGCGTTCCAGCAGCTTGAAGACGGCCAGCAGATTCCCTTGGTGCTTCAACACTTGTTTACCAGGGAGAGGTGGCGCAGGTGTTGGGGAGCACTGGATTTAGGTTCCTCTCATTCACAACTCTTGCATGTATACGACATAACAACTCTTATTTAAATGTTATACATATACTTTATTAAAATAATTTCGAAATGTGTGTTTATATATATATGTATATAATTATATAAATATATATAATTACATATATATCAATTGAGCGAGAGAGAGAGAGAGAGAGAGAGAGAGAGAGAGAGAGAGAGAGAGAGAGAGAGAGAGAGAGAGAGAGAGAGAGAGAGAGAGAGAGTAATGTATAAGATAAATGAATCCATTACAACATGAATGAAAATAAGCTTCTATACGTTTTCTGTGAAACATATGTCTACGAAAACATTCTAAGCTCGCTTTCAAAAGTCAGACTCACCCCTCTGGGCCTCCGTAGTTGAGGACACTAACACTAGGTGGGGCTAGATGTCCTTACCGACAGCGGCGCGAGTTCCCTCTGGAAGACGTACTGCATGTCATTCATCGGGTTGTACCTCTTCATTGCGTACATGTGTCCAGAAGAAATGGGTTTCCATTTGACGACTTGGCCGAAGCTCCCGGTGCCAAGAAGTCCCAACACCGTGTAGTTTTCCATCGTAGTATTTTAATTAGAAGTAAATTCAAGTAGTCTAGCCCATAGGCGGAGTTTGACATTCGAGCCAGGGGGGGCAACAAAAAAATAAAAAAATCATTATAGCAGCTGGGACCTGGGCTATCAATTGGGGAACACAGCACTAACACATATGGACACAACAAACATGCTAAATAAACACATATATTTATTTTTAACCCAAAGAAGAAGAAAAAACTGTACAACAATACAATCATTATATTAGTAAACAGGTAAGCCACTTGACTTTGCATCGCATCTTCGGACACAATTAGGATCAACGCAATAAAATGCAGACCACTTTTGTTAAAATATTATCTTCAACCAAAACGAAAAGATTTTTAAAGTTTTTCTTTCCTTTTTTCAAAACACATTGTGGCAATGAGAGCGATTAAAAAACAAGTTATATTTCGCATTTTGTTGTACTTCATGAAACATTTAAAACATTTTGAGACAAGGGGAAAAAATAAAAAAGACGCCATGTGAGAGGCTACAGTATGCATAGATACAAAATTGCCTTTCTCTTATAAGTGTGACAAGACGGAATCATTTCTAACGGAATACTCAAGCCAAGGGTAATTCTTGTAGAAGTAAGTGGAAAACAATCGTTTTGTACTTCCAAAACATTTTTGAGGGGAATTGGGGCAGAGCAGGTTGCTTGGGACAGCCGTGTTTTTCTCCAAGATCATCTGTGTTGGTGTTACCTGGTGCAGCTAGTGCATCTGTGGCCGTGGGGTGAACGTCAGGACTGCTAGCGATTGCTGCTGATCCAGAGCTGCTCGGTGTTCCCTCCAAGTTCACAGCGGTGTCTGTTTGCCTGTCGTCATCATCGGTTACTGTTGTTTGTGTTGTATCTTTGTTAGATCCAGAAGACTGAATAGCTGTGTCATTTGGAGCTCGACGTTTTAAAAATCTCCCTATGTCCATATTTTTGTGTAACGAGTCCGACCAGGTAACTACAACGGTATTACATGCTACCTAGCTGAGAATCGCTGGACTTACGTTACTTGTCACATGACCCAGAGCCCTGAATTTTTTTTTACTAAAGGAGTATATGAAATCAGATGTATTAGCTACCACCATTTAGTTGTTTTGTTTTATTTAAGATATTTATAATATATAATTTTTTTAAAGAATGCAATTTTTTTTTAAACAATGCAATTACCTGTTTCAGCCGCCGCCAGGGGGGGCAATGGTCCCCCTGCCCCCCCGCAAACTCCGCGCATGGTCTAGCCTATAGGAAAGAGAGAACAAATCATTTGGGATTATGATTACAAATTAAATGACAACGCTGATAAAAAAGCATTGGTCTAATTGTATCGTAGTTTATTCGGTCGGTATTTTAGGCTGTCAAACTTTTGTACACATTTCATTGAACACATATCAGCTTGCTTCCCTTTTCAGGACTAGGCCTAGACGAGAACATGCTCCAACTATTATAAGTAAGTTATAGGCTATTGCAATATCAAATACAATTCAATCGGATAATAATTTCACTATATGAAGATATTTGTCAACCTGTCACTCGCGAGGTTCAAGAAGAAATGAGCAAAACCTGGTGAAGTCCTGCCTATACTGCCTTTGACTTCTATTGGTTAGGCTTAGCTGTTTGTGACGACATAATGAGAGATGAGAGATTCGACTGCTCACTTCAGGGTTAGAACCCTAACCCTGTTCACTTCAGTTTATTTAGACGCTATTAACAATACGCCTAGTACAATTAGTATAACTGTTATTGATTGCTAGTGCAAAAAAACAACCATAAAAAAACGTTTGCTTGATCCAGTCAAATATTTGGCCATTCTTTAATGTTTTGGTCCGCACCACGCAACTTTTGAATCTTGCTCACCACGTTGATGTAAATAAATAATGATGACGTAATTAATAGGGGGGCTTAGCCGGTGGCAGGTTGTCAGGTTGTCTCTGTAGTGGGAGTAAAATACAAATATAAGCGTGGAAATTCTTATTCTTTTTTCAAACAAACTTGAAACACAAAACAGTATTATGGATCTTCACATGCTTTTATTTATTTTATTATTATTAATTTTCATTAATGTGTGGGGCGCTCCTCACTCAGGAGCCTGTGACTGTTTTCCGTGTTTTACTCCTGTATGACGAAGGCTTAATAGCTATTCTACTGGTTTTGGATTGTAAATATCGCATTAATTTTGCGTATTCATACGTTTTCAAATTATTTAGCAAACCTTTGCTGTTTAGATGCCCTATAGGCCTATTTCAATCAGGAGAGACTTGTTAAGGTTACGGAACTAAGACCCAAACGCAGACACGGAGACGAGAAGGGAGCGGGTTGAAAAGGGGATTTATTTGGACACAGGCAAGGGTTAGGCAGGCGGGTAATCAGGCAGGCGAGGTTCGGCAACGAGGAGAGTAGTCAGACAGGCGAGGGTCCGGCGACGGGGAGGCAAGCAGACGGGCAGGGACTCGGCGAAAGGCGGGTGGTCGGGAGAGCAGGGGTTCGGCAACGGTAGCAGGCGGCAAGCAGGCAGGCAGGGACTAGGCAACAGGAATGGGAGCGAATTACACTGGGAACAGGAACGGGAACGGGAGCAGGCACAGGAACGGGAGTGGAACCCGAAACAGGAACAAGAACAAGAACAAGAACAAGAACAAGAACAAGAACAAGAACAAGAACAAGAACAAGAACAAGAACAAGAACAAGAACAAGAACAAGAACAAGAACTCTAAAAGGCAGGGACGTAATTACTGCGTGTGAGCAAACTAACGAACTAGCACTGGCTCTTTGGGGAGCCAGTGCTTTAGTACTGTGGAGGGTGATTGGTCTGATTGCAGGCAGGAGTGTAGAGCGGGGTGCACGTGGATAATTGATGACAGGGAGGTAAACAAAGGCACATGGTGTAGTGGCAGCTGGCGCCACTAGGTGGTGGCAGAGAGTGCCGTGACAAGACTAGTATTTAAAATGAACCACAACCTTTATTGACAACACATTTGGCAATTAGACACCATCAAATTATTCTTCATAGGGACGATGGATCCATGAAGTATGCCGGGATATGATTCCCCTGATGATGTCTAGACGCTGGTGGTGGTGTGACTATGGAAGTAGTGCCTCGGCCCTGGAGGCATCGGCCATCTCTTTCTCCGTAGACAGGTGGAGCTTACTCCCGGAGGTGAAGGGGATGGAGGAAGGATGCAACGAGTCTCAATGAAAACACAGACAAGCATGATTGAGAGATGTTTATGGGTGATTCTTTAACTATGGTACTTTTGGTGTCCCTGGATAAAATAATAAAAACCAAAAAACATTTCTTCTTTTTTGTTTTTGTCACACTTACTTCATCCTAACGGGAACTTATAAAAAACGTATCATGGCTCAATCATTCTTTTTATTATATAATATGAGGCCTTTTATTCATGGTTTCTACTGTTTTCCCTCTGTCCCTAAGCCAGACTTTGTATTTTCAACCTCGCTTGATTCAAAATTAAATATTTAAATAATGTAGATTTCAAGTACAAATGATAAAATAATGTCTATTTAAATTATACATATTATATATTGCGATATTTATTCACATTTTCCTATATTTTTCATAAGTAGAACCCTTGTCCCTTGGGTTTACTGTCATTTCCACCACACTGTACAAAATAGAATCCTGGGATCATTGTTTTAGGTTTGTATATGTAGTAAGCATAGCAACCGAAACTCCACAGTGGAGCCCTTGGCTGGATGAAATGTTGTCCTCTACAGGGGGTAATGAAAAGAAGAAAAATCAAGGTAAATATGAGTAAAACTGAGAGTATGTTTATTGGTCGTCATTTCCAAACTGCTCATATTTCACATGGAAGTAAAAATAACTGGATACATTTAATTTAATAATGTGTAATTTGTGTATATTTAATGCTAACTCTAAAACTAATATTAGCAGGCTAACATAGCACGAGATTTTGGAGGGAAAGGGGGGAAATGTCATTTCCACCACAGTCATTTCCACCACGGTGTTCATTGTGGTGGTAAAGACAGGTTGTGGTGGAAATGGCAAAAATGACAAATCATCACAGCCAACTTTAGGGAAGGTTTGTAGCAGATTGAGAAACCAACTTATATTAAAAAACTGTTTGTATAAATGTTTTTATTTTCTGAAATTGTCTAGCTCAAAGAGTACCATAGTTGAAGAATTACCCTCATGTACTCTGTGCGTTGGCGCGCAATTGATCTCCAGTTAATGCATGAGGTCCTGATTGGTTGAGATGAAGGGGAGGAGCCTGCTATGACCGCGTGGGAATTGAGAACCCAACAAAGAACTATGAGAAATAGAAGGGGAACCTCGTCTCCTGATATAACTTTGCTTTAGCTACATTACCTAACGGAGTTGGAATTAAAAGCGCCCAAACCAATATATGTTTTTGTAATTATTATAATGCAGATAGGTTATTCAGAGGAAACTTCACATACAATTGGACAAAAAAGGTAAACACATCAACACGTATTTTCGTCTGCTGAAGCGTCGCTTGCCAAATATGGGCACCCGGAGCCGCCATCGTTGCCATGGCGACGATTCGTTTATTTCTGTTGCCATTGGAAACATCAAGTCAAGACTAATTACGTCGCTTCAGCTAACTATGGTAACTATTTTATTTACAACACATTTTCAATTTTCAACCTTAAAGCATTTTAAGGGAAGCGAGAACACTATTTAAGGAACATAAGGTTGCATTTAAATTAGTTTTAATCGAGTTTGGAGATCTCTTTCACCGTATATTATTGAACCTGTAGCAGCCTATTTGTTATTGTAGTTAAATACTTAGCTAAATGCTAAACACACACATTCGATGTAGTACATAGGCCTACATCTAAACCGAATGTTTAGTAGTCATTTGTCATTTATTCGGTATTCATATTTTAGTTAACAAGTTAATGTAAACAAAGTTTCAAAGAACTGTTAAACTTACATTTTAATATTCTATTCTATTATAATTTAGCAGTTGCTTTTCTCCAAAGTGAATTCGAGAAAATTTGTTTTGAGGTAAATGTCGTTGATGAGCAGCTAGGCGACAGGGATGCAGAGTGCAGACATTGGGGTTCAAAACCAGAACCTTTCGGCAGGGAGTAACACCAGAATATCTGGCCCCATTTTACTTAACTGACCTTTGCACCCCAGTAACCACCTGCTCTTTCTCTTCAGTCATTTTGAGCATTTTGACAGCCAAAAGCAACATGGATGATGTTAGAGTAAGTAAAACACCCACCCCGCTCACACAGGTGGACACGCACGCACGCATGCACGCACACACACACACACACACACACACACACACACACACACACACACACACACACACACACACACACACACACACACACATACACACACACACACACACTATAGATGAATTGGAGTTACAGCATAAGCAACATGAATGGCTTTGTGTTCCAATGCAGCCTATGGAGTTGTTTGTATGGGCAGCTTTTTTCTACATTTTTCCAAACATCTCTGTTTTGTCATGGTTGGCCCGTTTAAAGAATAGCGAACAGATCATCTGAATGAAAAGTGGAAATACGATGCGGTGGTACATTATAATCTATTCATATAATAGTAATAATTATAATAATAATATTCATATTACTTCAATGTACGAACTAAACTGCTTAATCTACTCCGTCCGCCTTTCCTGCTTTTCCTCTTTCGTCCTGTGAACATCTTTAAGTAATAGAAAACTAGGTATGATTGTGTGATCAACAATATAAACCTGACCAAAGGTCAATGGTAACAGGCTTTGTGGAAATTCTAGAGTGTCCTCTTTCTAGTGGACATTGCGATGTAATACAATAGATGTCTTCCCAGTATTTTTACCTTGTGTATCCTTCCTTGAGATGTTTGCTTCACGTGTTAACAGTGTCACAGCTTACAGCAACCAGGGGTGCCCCAACGACCAAGGGAGCTCCGTCAACGGTCACCCAGCCACAGGTGCTGCTTCCTGGGTGTGGAGACCTCCCCAGAGCTGCTGTGGGAAGACTGGGAGTTGGGGAAGACCTTCACTAAGACCTTAGTATTAAAGAATGTCCACAGCAAGCTGCAGAAACTACGGCTCAGGTTGTGAAACAGTGGGGATACACTTCGACGCATACATACACATGCACAGGCACACTCAAACACACACACACACACGCACATACACACACACACACACACTCACACACAAATGGAATGCTAATTCAAAGTATACTCCTCTCTTAAGCCATAAGAAAGGAATTTTAATACATTCTGCGTGTCCTCCCCAGGGCTCCAGTGTCCAAGTATTTCACGACCGGGCTTACCCAGCAAATCCTCATCAGCCCAGGCACCTCCTTCTCTCTTCCGCTCACCTTCAGTCCACAGGAGAGGGTAACGTATTTAAGGCACACATGCCATAAATACCATCGCTTAATGACTTACTGAGAGTTTGATCACATTGATCACAATGGGGAGAAATTTAAAACATAAATGTTACTACAACAAATTTTTGTTATCGATATTTTTCTTTTGATTGGTCATTAAATACAAAATAGTCAGTGCATTATTTGCATTACACAAAAGTACAATCATAGTTATTAGCAAAATAATAAGATATAATAAGAATAATAAATGTGATTTGTCATTATGTTGCAATGTCAATGCCCTCCCATATCTTTGCAATATAACATGGGCCTTATAAAACTAACATTTAGTTAATAACTATGCTCAGCAACTGTTCGGGTTCATGAAAAGTGGTCTGTAAATTGTTGTTACTCTGTGCCTGTACAGTGTGAGTATGACGACAGCATAGCCTTTGATGGGAGGGACGGCGGCTTTGTGGTGTCTCTTCGCGCTACGCTTCCCCGCCACGCCCTGTTGGCTCCAGACTCTGTCCTGCTGCCAATCTGTGCCCTGCAGCACTCCACACAAACCACGCTTGTGTTAAAAAACAAAAGGTGAGCTTGGATAAGCAACATGTTTGTGTGTGAGTGTGTGTGAGTTTGTATGCATGTTTGAAAGGCTGCAGAATTTTTACATAGTATGGGAATATCAGTTTTTCTTGTGTGTTTGGCTGTCTTTCCCCCTCTCACTCATTATCTCTGTCTCAAAATTTTTCCTCTCCATCTTTTCCTCTCTCACTCTTGCTTTGTCTCTCTTTCTCACTCTTGCTGTCCCTCTTATTTTTTTTAATCCCCTCTCTGTCTCCCACCTCTTAACTCTCTCCCCCACACCCTCTTTCTATCTCTCACTCTCTTTCTTTCTTTCTTTCTTTCTTTCTTTCTTTCTTTCTTTCTTTCTTTCTTTCTTTCTTTCTTTCTTTCTTTCTTTCTTTCTTTCTTTCTCTCTCTCTCTCTCTCTCTCTCTCTCTCTCTCTCTCTCTCTCTCTCTCTCTCTCTCTCTCTCTCTCTCTCTCTCTCTCTCTCTCTCTCTCTCTCTCTCTCTCTCTCTCTCTCTCTCTCTAACCCCCTCCACTGCTGCGGTACTCTCTCAACCCCCTGCTGTGTGCTCCCTCCCCAGTAAACTCCACACATGGTTCCAGTGGGAGTGTCCACCACCGTTCCATGTGAGCCCAGACCAAGGCCTGCTGGAGCCCAGCCAGGAATGTCTCATCACTGTGGTCTTCCGACCACACGAGGCGCTGGTGCACCAGCGTGAGGCTTGCTGCAGGTTTGGTGACACAGGAGAAGAGCTGCTAGGCCGTTGCACTGTGCTCCTGCGAGGGCCAGGTTAGTTGTCTGACCAAATGCAGGGCCATGTACTATGTAAAAGCTGTGGAAGCGCTAGGAGTGGGGTTGGGTTTATGTCTGGTTGTCAAAAACATCTTCTCCTCTGAGAAGATTACATCTGTGAACTTCCTTCTGCTCTGCCTTACTTGCCGATTTCTACTAATCTTTTAACATCGTTATTCGGTCCATTTTGGACAAAACAGTTCTGAAACTCCCTCCCCTTGCGCTGATTGGACCTTTCAATTTAACATTTGTGGGAGAGACTTTCCACGTGCTTGAAGCCAGACTGATCCGCAGACTGAAACAGAATGTGAACTTTGACATCAGGATGGTCTCATGAACCTAAGGGGTTTCTAGCAGTCTAACGGCTTTCAGCAAGAGCCTATACTAATGGATCACAAATGAATAACCCTTTAGATGTAAATCAGAGAAACTTCATCAGGGAAAAAAAGGATTGGGGTAGAATATCAACATGTAATGAATTAATGAACTATATGATTTTACATATAATGGACTCACTTTTTCCCATTCAGCCAAGTACCCCTCTCTCCAGCTGAGGTGCACAGAGGGAGAGGAGGATCCTGAAGCCACTTCAGAGTTGCTCTTTGGCTCAGTGGCAATAGGCTGCCACCGCAAGAAACACTTTAGCATCCACAACATGTCACCTGTGAGTACTAGATCCTGGTACATTACATCGCATCGCACATCAATGGAGCAATGCATTATTACACAAATATATGTGAATGTGAAGTTACTGAATGGCTTCAATCTCATTATATTCCAAACTCACTGTGCCTGAATGGTGTACAGATACACACTTCCTTTATACCTCACACATTTAAACTAAAATACAGCTATACCTCCTTGCTGACGTTCCTCTGCACTGTCTAATTCAGTGGTTCCCAACCTTTGACTTTAGGTGTACCACTAAATTATCATCAAGACCTTTCGTGGACCACCTCATATGCAAATGGTAAATAGTAAATAAATACACATGCAGTGGCTGTGCAAGGAGTGCCTGCCCCCACACAATTATTACTGCAAAAAGGTAAAGGCCAGCAGGAAACTGACAAAAGAAAAAGTCAGCAACGCTGCATATGCTCCAAGTGTGTTTATTTTAGTCAAGTCAAGTCAACTTTATTTATATAGCACATTTCATACACAAGGCAGACTCAACGTGATTCACATGTTTCACATGTCATACAGTAGAATAAAACAGCATTAAAAAAAATGGATTTAAGACATTTAACAACTGGATTTAAAAGAATCAATAAAATACACGAAAACAGGATTTGAAAGAATGCATGAAAGACATTTGAATAAAATAATAAGTAAAAATTGCATTGTTTAGCAGAAAGCGAAGGTGGACTTCAAAATTCTTTACCTTGATTTAAATGTAGTCAGGGTTGGACCAAGTCTCAGAACTTCAGGAAGTTTATTCCAGCTACAGTATGTGTTGCATAGTAGCTGAATGCTGCTTTTCCAGGTTTTATTTTGACTCTGGGAACAATTAGCTGACTGGTCCCAGTTGATCTTAAAGGTCTAGAGGGTTCATATAGCGGAAGTATTTCAGTGATATACTTTGGCCCTAAACCGTTTAGTGATTCATAGGTGAGCAGCAGTATTTTGAAATCAATCCTCTGACATAGCCAATGCAGAGATTTGAGAATTGGTGTAATGTGTTCAAATTATTTGGTCTTTGCTAAAACTTTAGCAGCTGCATTCTAAACAAGCTTTAGCTGCCTAAGAGATTTGTTTGGATGGCCTGCAAAGAGGCCGTTTCAATAAGCAAAACTTTTTCTAAGTCTTGTTTTGACATGAGTCCTCTTAGTCTTGCTATGTTTTTCAGGTGATAGTAGGTTGATTTTATCACACAGACTCCCTCCATAATAACACCAAGATCTGGCTTGGTTTTTGGTTTTTAAGGAGAGGTACTCAAGGTGTAGGCTAACTTTTCAGTCTCTCATCTTTGGCACCAAAAACAATCAAGACATAATACTATATTTACTTAAGAGTATTTATAATATATTTAGTTTAAATTATCTATATAATCTTTTCTACCCTTGTAAATTTGTCTATTTCAAGAATAAAATCCCACGTAGCACTTACAGTATCCTCTGTAGCACAGGTGGCATAACACTGGTCTAATTCATCCCTCAACCTTTTACAACATCAAGCCATAGATTATTCAAATCCCTATTAGGGAATATATAATCTTGGATCAAGCAGTGCTAGTATGTTATAGAATAACTTCCGGGAGACGACAAAGAGCCTGAGCCGGAAACCAGGACTGCAAGGGGTTGAGTGACGCCTTGTTTTCTGATTCGCTACGGAGATATTCTATCAATATTCTACCTCATTTGTGCGAGTGGCTGAATCTTTCAGAAGGTTTTTTTAATAAGTGTATTTCTACAGTGGCCAGTCTACACAGAGTTGATTTGAAACCTATACAGACACTTTATTACAGTTGACTAATGCTGGCTGAGTTTGTGTTTGCCTGTAACGCACTTACAGTTCCCCACTTTCAGTAACATAATTGGTCGAAACAAATATGAAGCGAATGAAAAGTAAAATGCCCTGTTTTGAGCTTGTCTTCTCAAATCTGCCTGTCTACTTTAGATATTATCTAAAGACTAGGGAATTTATTATAGCAAGGACATGGTGGTCTAGTAGTGGTTATGGTATTTGACTCCCAGCCAAAAGGTACTCGGTTTGATCCCCAATGTCCACATCCTTACCCCTACCTGCTCCTTAATGACATGTATCCATCGTGTATGCAAGTTTGTTTTGACAAAAGCGTCTGATTAGTGCGTAAATAGTAGTACATAAATAATGTTATTTTCCGTTACTATTCTCCAGGTCTCTGAGTTCTCCTCTCTTGTCTTTCCTCCAGGTGACTGCATCGTTTGCCTTCTCTCGCCTGCAAGGGGGGACACCCCAGCTGGGGTCAGAGTTTAGCTGTGATGTCAGCTCTGGGGAAGTAGCACCTGGGGCATCGCTCAGGGCTACCGTCACCTACACCCCAGTCGTCGTAAACACTGTTGCAGTGGACTACCTGACTCTCATGTGTCCAGGGGCGTTAAACAAAACCCAGCTCAAACTAACCGGGAACTGTATAGGTATGTGGATGAAGGTCATTCCTAGATATGAGTTGTTGGCAGCCAATCGTAGCCTTGCTTATGAATTAATTATTCATGACCATCCTAGGAACATTTGTTTGGGCTCGCTCAATGAGAAGCCTCGCGAGAGTTCAGTTTTTGCAGGAAGAGAACGGTTGAAACGTGAGAGAGAGCTGGAGAGAGGAGAGTTTGTTGTGTTGGACTACAGAAAGTGTAGCTTAGTGTTATCTAAAAGATTTGGGTGAAGGAGAGTTTATATTTGAATGACAATAATGAAGTATCCTGCAATAAGGCAACAACGAGATTTCAGAGCGAGACTCGGTTATAGACAATACAAACAGACCGGATAAAGCGAAAAGTAATGTAAAAACTAGTATTTCTCTGCAGGGATCCTTTCCTTAATGTTAGAATATAATCTGAGCCGGTCAGTGGCAAAAACCAGCACTTTTAGAGGATGCACATTTACGGGGCGCTATTGGCCCAAAGGATTACCTTGCAGATTAAATAGGGTTCAGGTTGAAAAATCCAGAGGTTTTCCTTTAAGCTAAGGGTTGCATGTTGTTGTTCAGGCCCCAGGGTGACCTTATCCTGCTCTGTGCTGGATTTTGGCTCCATTGACGAAGGACGGGCGGTGGTGAGAAATGTGGACCTAGTGAACTCCTCCCCCTGCCAGGCCGTCTACCAATGGGATTTGGACGGCTGTGGTCACAGTGTGTTCAGCATCCAGCCAACAGAGGGCACTCTGCGCCCAAACAGCCATGTCACACTAAAGGTGGTGTACAGGCCCAGATCCCCCATGATACACCACCGGAGAGTTGCTTGTCTTATACTGCATAGGGTAGGTCGTCCTTAACACAGAAATGTACAGGTGTACATTCAGACCAACTTTATACAGTCTATTTCAGACCTAATACCCTGACACTGCAATGATTGGAATCACAAGCTATACAGATACTACACAGTGATAACCTGAAACCTGTAGGGTGCAGGGGGAAAGTTGAAGAGTGCAGCGTTCAATTTGACCTACAAATCCAAATGTTTATTCGCTCTAGGACCCTGTGTTTCTGGATGTCATCGGTACCTGCCACTCAGAGCTCCAGAAGCCAGCCGTACTTCGACCCAAACACCTGACCACGTACCGGCTCCACAGGGGCCGCGGGCTCACGCAGTACCCTCCGGACCAGCTCAGTGCCATGCTGCTGGACCGCAGCCTGCGACTCGACCACCAGGGGGCACTGTGTCTGCTAGAAGAGGTACTGCAGGGATGGGTGGGGAGGGGACATGAGGAGTTTATTGTGGCTTATTTTAGAATTTCTTAAATAAATAAATAAGAGTGCTTTTGAGAGAGGGGAATGTCTGACATGCATAGCATAAGATCAACAAGGATGTCTGCTGATGCTGCCGCCGTAGCTGCTGAATGCATACATCGTCAGCGTCATTTATGGATTCAAATGTACAGCTCTCGTGACACTTTTTTTGGAGGGGTGGATCTTCCAGGTTCAGAGAGTAAAAGTCCTCCCAGTATTTTGAGTCCACAATTTGTTATCACCAATCCCCTAGGTAAAGCTGATGAACGAAAAAAGCTTTTTTTAACCTGAATATTTTACCTATCTATTTGTTTAGAGAAAGAGTTCCGGGTTTGTGTGTTCATGTGTTCATTGAGAGGTTCCCATTCTGATTGTGGTTCTCTGATCCCTCCAGGAGTCCAGCGAACAGAGTCCGGAGAGCCCCGACATCCTCTCTGAGAACCCCCTCATGGAGGAGTATTACCAAGCGGCCTCAGGAGGCCTTTCCCTCTCCTCTTCATCATCATCCTCCTCCCACATCACCGTGGAGCCCGCCGAACTGGTCTTCAACTGTGCTCCGTCTGCTCCCTCGCCCTCTTCCTCGCAGTCTGTCTGCATTACAAACCGTACAAGGGGAAAAGTCAGGTGCCTACAAACACACCCAGTGCTTTTTGTGTATCTGTAGTTTGAGCAAGGCATCATTCCAGTCAAGAGAGGTATACAACAACATTCCCCAGGAAGTAAGGTGCAGGATAAGCTAGTCTAGGGGGTTAGGGTGGTTGACTCCCAGCTGAAAGGTCCTGGGTTTGAATCCTTTGGAGTGTGTGTTCACTCATGCACGTGTTAGTTTTAATGCTTTTGTGTGTGTGTGTGTGTGTGTGTGTGTGTGTGTGTGTGTGTGTGTGTGTGTGTGTCCATACGGCTATATAGTATGTAAATCTGTCTTTATGGCCTTGTTTACACATATATTTTGATGTGTGTTCACAGCGGAGTGAACACACACTCCACTGTCTACCTAAAGACATCCTTCAACTGATTATTACATGGGTTTAAAAAAGGTGGCTTTGGATAAAAGTGTCTGCTATATGGAAATACACAGTTCTGTTACATCTTCCTTCTGCACTATAAGAATGGAGTGATTATTAAGTTCTTATCTTTTGATTCTGTGCTGTAGTCTGGTTTGGACCACTGCCCCTGACTCCCCATTTGCTGTAACTCCCGTGTCATGTGACCTGAGTCCACTGAAGTCCACTTCGTTTGGCGTGACCTATAACCCCAAA
>JACYXH010000765.1:3659643-3662143 GCA_026745465.1 Lota lota
TTCTCATTGGACAGCTTGAACAAACACCTGCTGTCCTGCCCCTCCCCTCGGGAGCTGACCTATAGGAAGCCCACACGACACAGGTGACACATATCTGCCTTATTATTATGTAATTTACTAGATAATATTATATTGTACTATGTATTAATATTATACTATGTACTATATGCTATATATACATTTATATGATATATCAATATAATTACATTTCAGTAATATATAAAATTAGAGGCTATTCATATAATTTTTTTTATTTGATAATAATTTATATATTATTATAATCATGTGTATGTGCATGCCCTCATCATCTCTACCCTTGTCCAGTCTGCATCGCTGCCCTTCCATCTTCACGGCGGCCATATTGGATTTCAACTTCTGCTCTGCTTCGATGGCTTCACAGCCCTCTACTGTTCTACTGCTGCTGGACAACATAGGTCCCATCCCTGCAGAGTGGTACGATCTGTACAATAGATACAATGGAAAATAATACATTGCAATGCAAAGCAATATTTTATTAAAGAAATGTTCCTGTTATATCTCCTCTATTCTCAACTGTTGTCATATCATCCTCATATTGACCTCTCCTCTCCTCTCCTCTCCTCTCCTCTCCTCTCCTCTCCTCTCCTCTCCTCTCCTCTCCTCTCCTCTCCTCTCCTCTCCTCTCCTCTCCTCTCCTCTCCTCTCTAGGGCCTTGCTGTTCCCAGAGGACCAGAGGATGGAGGTGAATCACTGGGCAGAGTCTGGAGAATTCAGTAGCACTGTGCTCCACCAGATGAAGGTACCAGCTCCCTGCATGCCACCCTAGCCACCCTTCAACATCACTCCCCCTCTAAACCCTATCTCTCTCACTCTCTCACTATCGCTCTCTACCACCCCCTCCCTGTCTCTGTATATGCCTCTCCCTCTATTTCTCTGTGATTAGTTGTTTCTACTTCGATCTGGCAGGTCCAGGATAATCGCCTGTTCAGCATCTCTCCCCGCTCTGGAACGCTGCCTCCTGGCCAGCAGAGGGCAGTGCAATTCACCTACAGGTACCTGACTTTTTAGAGCATATTTAACAGCGCAACTCTATTATCTTTTCTGAAACCCTACTTATCCTAATAACTTCATGCTTATCATTTCATAATAAGTTATGGAATGCGATCGCAACCAGTTGTAGGCATACTAAGATACGGTGTTGCTTCTGAAGAATGTAAACTAATGTGAACTGATGATAACCTTTGTCTGTCTCAGACACGACTTTGCAGGAGCCCACCGGCTGCCCGTGGTCTTCAAACTTTCACACGGCCGAGAGATACTGGTAGGCCTCACTCAAACCTGCACACTGCACTTAACCCCATAACAAATGCACAGGCATAATTTATTATCAGGAGACTAGTCTGAAGTGTAATCAAGAAGTCCACGCCCATATTTGGGCGTAGCTTAACTTCCAGGGTGTGACAGTGGAGAGAGACAGACCGTATCTTCACTTCAGCTGTCCTCAACATGTCTTCACCCCCGTGGCTGTTGGGGTCTTGAGCCCTCCCAGACAGGTTTGTTGGATAACATCTTCATGCTGTAGTCCATGACATAGCCCTGTTCAGGGTGAAGTCCCAGTGGTTAACTGCTTGAGTTAACCGAGTTAACACAGGAACACTCATACTGGACTACTTCTTACTGGCTGACTTTCAGATCCTCCCCCTCTGTCTCCGTCTCTCTCTCCGTCCTTCCACATCTCTCTCTCTATCTATCCCTGTCTCTCTCGCTCTTTTCCTCCTCTACGTTTGTGTGTGTCTCTCCATACCGCCATCTTGTGCTCTCTGTATCACTCCCTCACCCTCCCCCTCCCCCTCCCCCTCTCCCTCTCCCTCTCCCTCTCCCTCTCCCTCTCCCTCTCCCTCTCCCTCTCCCTCTCCTTCTCCCCCCCTCCCCCCCCCCCCCCCCCCCCCCCCCCCCCCCAGGTGTATGAGCTGTATAATGGCAGTGCAGTGGCGGTGCACTATGAGGTGGATACGTCACCTCTGCAGCAGCTCCAGGAGCAGAACTTCCACCACCCGGTGCTGTGCTGTCTCAACCCCCGGGGAGAGGTCCGTCCTGGGAGGATGGCCCAGATTGAGTGGCTCTTCTCCCCTCTGGAGGCTAAAGTGTACAATGTAAGCTCTATAGGTTTGCATTATGAATTTTATATATTCTATATTCTGATAGATAACCCTCCAATACAAAGAGCACCATGAGAATGCATTTCAGAATATTAATATAAATGAAACTAATAAACAAATGATTTGTTTTGTGTATAAATATATCTATATGAAAGTGGTAAACATATCATGAGCTTTGGGATTATAACCAGCCAACAGATGGGAGTCTTAACTCATGAAGCATGTATTTAGGTATAGAAATGGAGAGAACTGTTGGCTGTAATCTGATTGGACGTGCTCCAGAGGTCAGCGTCAACAGGGCCAAAAAAAAAAAAAAAAAGACTGAGAGAGGTCCGCTATGCCCAGAGTATCGTCAACGATAC
>JACYXH010000765.1:3667143-3682143 GCA_026745465.1 Lota lota
CCGGGCTCCTCCAGGCCCCGGGGCCTCCGCCCGGCCGGCGCGGGGGTCGCTTTGAAGGAGCGGCCTCACACGGTGGGTGCTGTGGAGAACCACCAATGCCCCCCCCTGGACACCGGACGTGCAGACCACAAGACCCAGCGAGACCCGGAGCAGAGCAGCGTGCGCCACAGCATACGCAGGTCAGCGCTGGCCCCTTCATGAGGAGTTTGGCCTTTGAACCTCGTGGTGAAATGTGTGTTTTGGTTGTGCTACGGTGGATCGCCACCGAGTAAAAGTCCCAGTGTGCCATGCCAGCTGATTTCACTGCTCATCGGTTATGAGTCCGGATCGCCGGGATCACTAGCATATCCATAGTGTTGTCTCGATATACTAGGGAGGGCTTTTCATTTCTAAAACTGTGTGTAGGTTTAGGTGTTCCAAGTTTTCCCCAAAGGCTTGGCGGTGATAGCGTTACCTCAGTAAATAAACAACATTTAATTTGATCCAAGGAATTAAATGTAATTGTAAATTGGCAACTGATACTGTTGCCTGATAGGAGTTCACAGTGAGACTGTAATTCTAGGGATGATTATTACCTAGTATTATCTTTCCTTGGTGACGGCTAAATTTCAGCCCCTGATCGTGCAAAAGTTTTCAAATATGTTGACGTGTATGTCCGACAAATATGTCTCCAAAATGTTTGGTATCATTTTGCCCAGAGGGGGCGCTATAATTTGCGGTCAAGGTCAAACGATCAGCCCCGATGGAGGAACATTCTGAAACTTGCTATATAGACATTATTTTATTTGCTGAATATTTTTGCTTCTTTGACCCATCATGTCCATCTGGATCTTCTTATCGGTACAGTGACCTTTTGGGGATATATTAACAAAGCTTCTGCTCAGAAACCACAAGTGCAAATGACTGGAAATATTAAATCAATCACAACTCCACTTGAGAATGAGCCAGGGCCTTGAAACTAGGTATGCACATAAAAGTGTCAAGTTGTGTGTGAAAATCTCCAAAAATTATGTCACAGCGTAGTAGATTTAAATAATGCGCTAATGCTCAAAATCACACATAAACGGCTACTAGTCTTAAACCACGACTCGGCTTCTCTCCAAATAGTTTGGAGAATCGAATGCCCCCGAATCGCTGGAAAAGGCCATTCGCTGGGGTTGGCGGTGTGTGCGGGCTACTAATACCTATCAAGACTGCTTGCAGTTTTAGATTTACATTTCTTTCCTTGGCTTTAAGATGCCTGTTTGTGGATGTGTATGTGTGTGTGTGTGTGTGTGTGTGTGTATGTGTGTGTGCGTGTGTGTGTGCGTGTGTGTGTGTCCAGGTGTGCTGAGTTCAGCGATGTGTGTGAGGATGTTCTGGTGAACACGCTGCAGAACCTCATGATGGAGGCCTTCCACAGAGAGCTGGACCTCACAGCCCCTCCCCCCCAGCAGCGATGACATCACAGTGTCTCCACCAGGTGGGGGCGTCCCCTCCCCCCTATAGCCCCAATCTGGGACACGTTCCATGTTCACTGGGTCACAGCGATCCCATGGAGATCCACAGCAGGGTGGAACGCAAATGGGATTGTGTTTTGCCTTCGTTGCATTCCAACTCCCGATATGTGGCCCAGTAACAGAGTACAGTGTTGGGGTTAAGAGTCTCCCTGTTAATGTGCACACACACACACACACACACATTGCACAGGAGGAAACTGTATTTCGTCCCAGGGGCTCAATAGATTCATCTTCTTTTTAAAAACATACAATGTCTTTTTTCTGACATCACACTGACTTGCTAATCATCTTTTGTCCTGGTATTTTGTCTTAATACGTGTTCCAATATATGTATGCTTTCTAATACATTGCAACGTGTATACAAGTAATGTCTCTGTATACTAAATAGCATGTGTACTGTGTTTCCAGTACACATATATTACATGTTTATTGTAACAGTACTATATCTTTATGTAATGTAAGCATGATTTTATCTCCAGAAGGATTTGAACCACCAGTCAGTGGTAAAGACAGATTCTGCTTGTAATGAATATAGTGAATGTGTGTGTGGTTGTGTCTTACAGGAGAGATGGTTCATGAGGGCCAAGGTCAACAATGAAGTGGCCAAGTTGGAGAGACAGCAAGCGAGGAAAAGCAGTTCAAACCAGTAGGGGCGGGGCTTAACATCTCCTCACCTCCTCTTTTACCACAAGCTTACGTTTTATGTTTTTGTGTTCTTCCAATTAAATATGACGAAAGTGTTTGTTTTGTGTTGTTAAGTAGATGGATATCTCTCTGGAGGCGTCATATTTTGATAATGTGAGCTAACGAAACCCTTTCATGTCATTCATATATAATTCCACTAGATGGCGCTGTATACCAATAAACGGAAAGGGACTAATTTGATGGAGCTTTAGGCTGTTGATATTCAAGTTAGCGTTTTGCAATGAATGTTGATCTGATAACAGAATGTGAACTGAGATAGTGATGGTCTCACGAGGCTATGTTAGCGTCACTTCAAGGGGAAATGTATAAGAAAAATAATGATATTAGACACATTCGAAATACATTCATTACATTTCCTGATTTAATAAATTAACCATATGGGTCACAGTTTAATAAAATGTCAAGTTTATTTCAGAAATGGTGATCCCTGTTTTACCACTCGTTACCAATGCCTATGTTTTCAAATCCATTTAATGATTTAGATGGTGGGAAGTTAACGGCTTAAACATGAATTGAAATCAATCACTTTTAAGTTATCTTATTGGTCCTGTCTGGCTAACTGGCGCAGCAGTAGACGCTGAGTTATTGGTTCGATTCCCACTGGGGCCACCCATGCAAAGAATGTATGAACTCACGATTGTAAGACTGATTGGATAAAAGTACCCATCCGTTGCTGGAACATGTTTATAAAATGTGTGTGTCTATGTGTGCACACATGCGCATGTGTTTGTGTGTTTCTGGGTGTATATATATGTAAGTGTGTGTGGGTGTATATATATATATGTATGTGTGTGTGTGTGTGTGTGTGTTTGCATGTTCATACACGTGTGTGTGTTCATATATATATGTATAATGTGTGTGTAAGTGAAAGCGCACATACATACATGTGTCGAAGTGTGTGTGAACGCCTATATGTGAATGTGTGTATGTGTGCTAGCTTACATATATGTGTGATTGTGTGTGTGTGCTAGCCTACATACATGTGTGATTGTATGTGTGTGTGCTAGCCTACATACATGTGATTGTGTGTGTGTGTGCTAGCCTAAATACATGTGATTGTGTGTGTGTGTGTGTGTGCTAGCCTACATACATGTGTGATTGTGTGTGTGTGTGCTAGCCTACAGGTGTGATTGTGTGTGTGCTAGCCTACATGTGTGATTGTGTGTGTGTGCTCTATGTTCTCTATGCGTCCAGAGGACAGCTTCACCGCAGCCCTCTGGACCGACCAGACCCAGAGCTGTTTCCATGGAGAGCAGATCCGATAAGATCTGTTCTAATGAAGTTACTGTTACGCCGTAGCTCTGATGAAGCAGTCTCCATACAGAAGTGTGTGTGTGTGTGTTTGTGTGTGTGTGCGTGTGTGCGTGTGTGTTAGGATGGAGCTCCAAAATAATGTTGTCCCATGTTTGGCAGTAACTGAACGTGGCATCTCGCGTTGTGTTCATTTCCATGTCATATTCAGTGTCAAAGCCTATTTTGGTTTAAATGACAAATGCAACGGACCTTAATGTCAACTACACACACGCTAGAATGATGTGGGTAAGGGTCACAGAGGAGACCTGTCAACAACATTGACGAGATAAAGGCTCCTCAGGTGTACCTCAACCAAACCTCCAACACACAAACGCTAAAGCACACGCCCACACTGCCCTCACACACACACACACACACCACAGTATCCATTCACACGGTCGTATTCAATCTAACCCTTACACCGCAATTTGGCTGAATCTAATCTAATAATCAAAAGCTTGAGCTGAGATGTTATCGTTACACGCTATTGGATGAGACACCCGATGAACTTGATGAAGTCGTCAGTTGCAGTCGGGCCCAAATCACAGTTTTTATTCTAAAACCCTCTTCATCTTCAAACATCTGTATTTAGTATGATGCATATTCATTTGAAACCGTTCAGTGGAAGAAACATTGCTGAGTGAATGCCTTGCTGCAGTGATTGGGGTCACCACAGCTACACTCAGTTCATCAAGGGCCATCTAGAGCTAAATAACCATTATGTTAGGGTTACGAGTCATATTTCCACCGCTGCCATCTGCCCGTGTCTGCAGCAAAACTTCTAACCACGAGCTTGACTGCTGGAATACATGTCGTGTAGTCAGGCCACCGTGGTGTGTGTGTGTGTGAGTGTGTGTGTGTGTGTGTGTGTGTGTGTGTGTGTGCATTTGGGAAAGTGCATTCATTCAGATGAAACACAAATACGTGTTTTGCACTTAAAATACAATTGTTCATATTAATATATGCAAATATGATTCATTTAAATCCTGCCTTAAAGACATATGATAAGATGTCTATAAGTAATGGTTTTGTTTGCGACATGTTATTTACAACATAGAATAGCTGGGATGAAAAGAGTCACAGTCTGGTTAAGATGGTCTGGTTACTGAGGAAGTTCGGTTACTAAGGAGGTCTGGTTACTAAGCAGTAGTTTGGTTATTACGATAGTCTGGTTACTAAGCAATAGCTTAGTTATTACGATAGTCTGGTTACTAAACAGCTTGATTACTATGATAGTCTGGTTACTAAGCAGTAGTTTGGTTACTACGATAGTCTGGTTACTAAGCAGTAGTTTGGTTATTATGATAGTCTGGTTACTAAGCAGTAGTTTGGTTACTACAATAGTCTGGTTACTAAGCAGTAACTTGGTGACTTTGGTAGTCTGGTTACTAAGCAGTAGTTTGGTTACTATGGTAGTCTGGTTACTAAGCAGTAGTTTGGTCACTATGGTAGTCTGGTTACTAAGCAGTAGCTTGGTGACTATGGTAGTCTCGTAGCAAAACAGTAGTTTGGTTAACAAGCAGTAGCTTGGCTACTATGGTGGTCTGGTTACTAAGCAGTAGCTTGGTGACTATGGTAGTCTCGTAGCAAAACAGTAGTTTGGTTAACAAGCAGTAGCTTGGCTACTAAGTAGTAGTTTGATTACTACTATAGTCTGTTTACTAAGCAGTAGTTTGGTTACTATGATAGTCTGGTTACTAAGCAGTAGCTTAGTTACTACGATAGTCTGGTGTAGCAATGTCCACTACTACACACCACATAGGTGGCTTTTCCCACTCCACCTAGGTGACTTTCCTCGGGCTCCTCCAAACCAATGGACACAGGGTGGTGATGTTGAAAATCCGGTTTATTGTATTGGTTGCATATAATGAGGCATGCAGATGGTGCTCCATGCTTCCATGCCGGAGAGCTCTCCCTGATTGTGTGTGGTGGTGGCTGGTTTAACCTGTGCACACTGATTGCTCAATGTGCAATGTGCAGCCCCACCCAGCCCCAGAGTCCAATCAGTCTGACTCGGGCCAGGTGAGGCTGCTTAAACCAGCCACCATCCACACACACTCCCACATCTGGTTACTAAACAGCTTGGTGACTACGATAGTCTGGTTACTAAGCAGTAGTTTGGTTACTACGATAGTCTGGTTACTAAGCAGTAGCTTGGTGACTTTGGTAGTCTGGTTACTAAGCAGTAGTTTTGTCACTATGGTAGTCTGGTTACTAAGCAGTAGTTTGGTCACTATGGTAGTCTGGTTACTAAGCAGTAGCTTGGTGACTCGTAGTCTGGTTACTAAGCAGTAGTTTGGTTACTATGGTGGTCTGGTTACTAAGCAGTAGCTTGGTGACTATGGTAGTCTCGTAACAAAACAGTAGTTTGGTTAACAAGCAGTAGCGTGGCTACTAAGCAGTAGTTTGGCTATCATGAAATAGCTTGGTTACTAAGCAGTAGTTTGATTATTATGGTAGTCTTACTACATTATTCGCTTTACATGTTATTCCTAAGATTTGTGCTCATTACCTGCTGTAACAAGACAATTTCACATAACTGCTTTCTTGCTCACCCTGCAACAGACCGTCTGTATCTGGACATGTCAAATCATGTGTTGTGGCTGCTGCTGTCAATATTTTATACTACAATCGCTCTCACTTCTTTTTATTTCTCTTTCTCTCCCTCCCTTCCTCTCTCCTGCATTGTGCCAGTTAGGGAGAAATTCCATAAACATTTCCCTCTCTCCTGCGTTGTGCCAGTTAGGGAGATATTCCATAAACATTTCCCTCTCCTGGGATTCCAAGGATGACTGCGGTTTGTTTCTTCATATATTTTTTTTTTAAAGGTTGAGGTCGTCATATGTTTTTGATTTGGACTTAATTCAGCTCTGCATATAAAATATTACGTCTGATGGGATTTCTAATCATCGGCGATGATAATCGCACGGGAATGCATTTCATGGCAAGGCCCGTTCCCCGGATTTGGAGCCGCTTTTTAGTAAAAAAAACAAAAAGGGCATAAGCAGCGGTGTGCGTGTGTGTTCGCGCATGCATGTGTTTGTGTGTGTGCCAGAGAGGGAAAGAGTTGAGAGTGAGACAGGGTCACATTCAGAGATCGGAGGTAGATTCTGGCAGACAGTGGGAATCATTATCACACCCAGATGAAGAGAGAGTGAGAGTGAGAGAGAGAGAGAGAACGAAAGAGAGAGAACAAGAGTGTGTGTGTAACATGTGTGTGATGGGTGTGTGAGAGAGAGAGACAATGTGTGTGTGTGTGTGTGTGTGTGTGTGTGATGGGTGTGTGAGAGAGAATGTGTTTGTGTGTGATGGGTGTAAGAGAAAGAGAGAATGTGTGTGTGATGGGTGTGTGAGAGAGAGTATGTGTGTGTGATGGGTGTGTGAGAGAGAATGTGTGTGTGATGGGTGTGTGAGAGAGAATGTGTTTGTGTGTGATGGGTGTAAGAGAAAGAGAGAATGTGTGTGTGATGGGTGTGTAAGAGAGAGTATGTGTGTGTGATGGGTGTGTGAGAGAGAATGTGTGTGTGTGATGGGTGTGAGAGAATGTGTGTATGTGTGTGATGGGTGTGAGAGAATGTGTGTATGTATGTGTGTGATGGGTGTAAGAAAGAGAGAATGTGTGTGTGTGATGGGTGTGTGAGAGATAATGTGTGTGTGTGATGGGTGTGTGAGAGAGAATGTGTGTGTGTGATGGGTGTGTGAGAGAGAATGTGTGTGTGTGATGGGTGTGAGAGAGAGAATGTGTGTGTGTGTGTGATGTGTGTGAGGGAGAGAGAATGTGTGTGTGTGATGGGTGTGTGAGAGAGAGAATGTGTGTGTGTGTGTGTGTGTGATGGGTGTGTGAGAGAGAATGTGTGTGTGTGTGTGATGGGTGTGTGAGGGAGAGAGAATGTGTGTGTGTGATGGGTGTGTGAGAGAGAGAATGTGTGTGTGTGTGATGGGTGTGTGTGTGTGTATGTGTGATGGGTGTGTGAGAGCGAGAATGTGTGTGTGTGTGTGTGTGTGTGTGTGTGTGATGGGTGTGGCAGTACAGGGGTGAGGCTAGACTGCTTCAACGTTGAAATCAACCCCTATCAGCCTTTTAAAACGGGGGGAAAAAACCCTCTTAAAACGTTCAAATCTGATTGATGTTTAAATATAAAAATGTATCTATGACTTTTTTTTATATAAAGAGCCATACTCGGCTGTGATTCTCATTGATCATCATATGGTCCAACTTACTGGACCCCTCAGCATTCAGGCCTTCAGTCGTTACTGCGCGGCGCCGTGCATATCCATCTTCTCTCCACTCAGTGTCACACACAGGCCAGCTTCCCAGAAGAACATGGGGCCCCACCGGCTGGACTCATCACCATCCTCATCATTATCTTCATCATCATCATCATCATCATCATCATCATCACCACCATCATCATCGTCATCACCACTTTGTTTCTTGTATCTCTTGAAGGATTTTTCATGCAGGTGAAAACAGTTCAGCACTGCTGGGCGAGTGTGTGTGTGAGTGTGTGAGAGAGAGGGAATGTGTGTGTGTAAGTGTGTGAGAGAGAGGAAATGTGTGTGTGTGTGAGTGAGAGAGAGAGAGAAAACGTGTGTGTGTGAGAGAGAAAGTGTATTTGAGAGTATGTGTGTGTATTGGTGAGAAAGAGAGAGAGACACACAGAAAGAGAGAGTGTTTGTGTATGGATCTATACATCTATACATTGTCAGACAGCGGTGGCGGTGACTGTTGCCCATTGGGTTTGGAAGTCTGCTGTAACTTATTGAGTGTACTGTGGGCCTGATAGCCTGATAGCATCTGGATCAGGGTCCGTATGGCGGCCCAGCCACCCAGCAGGCAGCCGGAGCTGTGAGCCAAAACCCTGGGCCCTACACCCTGCTGGACTTTGAAATCAGATCTTTATTGTCCATAAAGCCTGGGCCAAGTATGAGGAATCAGCCCTTCTTAAAAGAAACACACACACACACACACACACACACAGACCACATCACTCACCCATCCTAACAGAGGGAATGTGTGAGAGCGCAAGAGAAGAAATATGACAGAATGTGAGAAGAGCATAAAAATACCATGCAGAAATCTTTATTGATGAAGAGATGGACAGGACAGGAGTGGAAGAGAGAGAGGGATGGAGGGACGAGCAGCTCAACAAGAGCTGTAGTGTTGTTGTCCTAGCATATATTTACGCGCCACAAATACACCCTGGGCTATATTTAGAGGAAGAGTGACAACTCCATTTTCATAACTTTCTAAGTGTGTGAGTTCAGGTCCCAGCTGCCCTGCTGTACTAACAAAGCGTCACTGAGGCATTCTAATTGCTCTGGAAAAAATGTCCAGTTGCTGCGTCTACTCAGCTCAACAAAACGCTGGCTGATGATAACGCGTTGCATCCCTCCAAAGCAGCGCTCCAACATCAGTTAAACGGTGAAACACATGCGACAGGAAAAGGTAAAAAGGAGAATTACAGAAACAGAATCTGTCCCCAAGACAATTAATGACAGCTTAATAGTGGGGCCGCAGGATGGCAGCTGGGGTGTGCGAATCCCAGCCCACTGGTACCGGGCTTGATTCCTAAATGACTAAATACTAAATAGTAAAAACGAATGTAGCTTGTAGATGTGCCAGTGTGTGTGTGTGTGTGTGTGTGTGTGTGTGTGTGTGTGTGTGTGTGTGTGTGTGTGTGTGTGTGTGTGTGTGTGTTTGCGCACGTGTGTGTAGGCAGCAGGATGGCAGCAGTTTTGACAACACCAGGCTTAGCAGATGTTCCATGTTTCACCTGATGAAATGTGTCAGTAAATCATTGACCACGGGATAACAGAAAGGCTTCTCAGCATGCCGCTTGGACAGGGATTTCTTAAACGTTATACAAAATGCAGTTTATGTAGGAACAAAGCAAACCTGACAGTACAATCCTGTTGGATTCATATGGTGACAAAGTCGTTTCTGACCTGAAACAACAATAACACAGTCAGTCACAACAATACATTTTCAAATGAATATCACACAAGAAAATGTGTTTACATTTGTTGTGAGTACCTGGTCAACAGTTTGTAAGGCTGGAGATGAACCTGATGTTGAGGTCATGTTATCTATCAAGTGAATCCCTTGGCTCCAGCACAACTTCTCATTCATCAAGCAGGTCAGTCCCCCACGCCCGTACAATTCAACCACCATCATCCATCCATTTCTTTAACCCTTTATAAACACCTTCATGTTTAGGTGTGTGTGTGTGTGTGTGTGTGTGTGTATGGGGGGGGGGGGGGGGGGGGGGGGGGCTGGTACCAGTGTTAAGGGGACACCCCGAAGGGGCCAGGTGGGCCAGGCCATATTAGGGTACACGCACACACACACACACACACACACACACACACACACACACACACACACACACAGAGCAAGCACAAGTCCTCCTCCACAACAACGTGAGGTTTGGAACTTGAACCCACAGCCTCAAGGAGGACTGTGTAAGCAACATCTCGTCATGTCATCTCCAATTTAACTCAGTTGAGTAAAATTGTAACTAAATTAACTCAGATTGTGTTTGTTCTCCGGAAATATCAACACAAAACAATGGCAATGCTTAGGAAAAATGTCATATCAACTTACAAATATTACAAAATAAGCAATTTAAAATACATTACAAAAATGTTATTCTATCAACTCAATAGTTTATTATAAAAATTTGACTCTAAATCCATTTGATCGAATTGAAGGTTCATGTGATGGCAAGCTGTTTGGCGCGCTTAGATGAAGCTAACGCGTTGACAGATAGTTGACTGCACTTCAAATGCATTCTCCACCCAGGCCACAGGACAAGTTTAGGAACCTGGAATCACAATACTGATAGTAGTGTTTGAAGCTTTAATCTAAATAGATAACATCAAATATATGCATTCAGGAAAAATATATATCATGTACAATTCAAAAAGTCAAAGTTACATTTAAATCAAGACAGATTTAGCTGAATAAAATCTGGTTATTCTCAAAGTAAAACATTGGGAATGGACTGACTATTGTCGTGTTGTGTAAGAATGCTATTAGTGTTGCATGCATTAGCAGTATTGCAATTCTACCTGAAGTACAGCGACGGCAGCCATTTGCAAAGCCATGGCATGTTTCATGTGTTTTGGCTGTTTCTTCTTCTTACTTATAAGGAATGCGACCAAGACTTTAAAGTAGCTGGGGGGGGGGGGGGGGGGGGGGGGGATTTTCTATAAGGTGACAACTCTTTTAGTAGCGCGCCATTTTGGAGCAGCGTGCTGGTTGGTGTTATCTTTAGAAGAGGATTATGTTAACATATGTATCTGTGATCTATAAGTCTGAGGTGAGAGGTCACACATTAGGGCGTTATTGTATAGGCAGCTGACATACTTGTGCGTCACACTGCTACGTGATATCGGGGGTTCTCTTGTGGTGCACTTGTGATTGATTGCATCAGAGCGCTGGAACGAAGTGGGGTGTCAGAGCTTTTATGGGCCACAGCAGATCAGAGGGGTTGGATTTCAATGGATGTGCCCTTGGCCAGATAGGTGATAATACCGCTGCCTTACCTGAACACACACAAATACAAAGAGACACACATGCATATACACACACAGACACACACAGGCACGCACATGTACCCACGCACACACACAAATACCCAGACACACACACATTCACATAAATGTACACGCACGGGCATGCACATGCACCCACACACACACGCAAATACCCAGACACACACACATACACACACACACACACACGCACACACGGGCATGCACCCACACACACACAACCACACAAACAGACGAACACACGCACACACAATTACACCCATAGACAGATGCCTGCACAGACACACACACACATAAAGACAGACACACTCAAACACACACACACACACGCACACACAAGGTCATACAGACATAGACACAGATTTAGACATATTACGCCCATGTTCTGCCTAGTATGGAGTGTCTATTGTTCTATGTACCAACTGTATATGATATAAATGTTCCTATTCCAGCCGATTTTAGGAAACTTTGTGTAGATAGCAAATGGACGAAAGCGTGTCAAAGAGAGTCAACACACAGAGGGAAAAAATACTGTTGGCAAAAAATCCACAAGGCCCAGTTTCACTCCAATGTGTCTGTCTAATCGTCAGAAGTAGGCCTACGAGTGGCACATGTATTGTGCCCTCCCAAGGTATAAGATCACACACCTGTGGTGACCTCACCTCATTCCGTAAGCTCTGATTTCTGCTCCGCCATAATCACACTGCATACGGCTGGCAGAGCCAGCCTGCTTTGTTTCATACTCTACTCCCTCTGATCCCCCAGGTTGACCCCCTCTCTCCTCCATTTCTCCCCCTCTCTCCCCCCTCTCTCCCACCATCTCTCCCCCTCCCTCCCCCATCTCCCCCTCTCTCTCCCACCATCTCTCCCCCTCTCTCCCCTCTCTCACACCATCTCTCCCTCTCTCACCCCTCTCTCCCACCCTCTCTCACTCTCTCCCCCTCTCTCCTACCATCTCTCCCTTTCTCCCCCCTCTCTCCCTCTCTCCCACCATCTCTCCCTCTCTCCCCCATTCTCCCACCATCTCTCCCTCTCTCCCACCATCTCTCCCTCTCTCCCCCCCTCTCTCCCCCTCTTTCCCACCATCTCTCCTTCTCTCCCCCCTTCTCTCCCACCATCTCTCCCTCTCTCCCCCCTCTCTCCCACCATCTCTCCCTCTCTCCCTCCTCTCTCCCTCTCTCTCCCACCATCTCTCCCCCCTCTCTCCCTCTCCCACTATCTCTCCCACTATCTCTCCCTCTCTCCCACTATCTCTCCCTCTCTCTCCCACTATCTCTCCTTCTCTCTTTCCCACTATCTCTCCCTCTCTCCTACTATCTCTCCTTCTCTCTCTCCCACTATGTCTCGGTCTCTCCCCCCTCTCTCCTCCTGTCTCTCTCCCTCTCTCCCACTATCTCTCCTTCTCTCTCCCACCATCTCTCCATCTCTCTCCCACCATCTCTCCCCCCTCTCTCCCTCTCCCACTATCTCTCCCACTATCTATCCCTCTCTCCCTCTCCCACTATCTCTCCTTCTCTCTCTCCCACTATCTCTCCCTCTCTCCCGCTATCGCTCCTTCTCTCTCCCACTATGTCTCCGTCTCTCCCCCTTCTCTCCTCCTGTCTCTCTCCCTCTCTCTCCCACCATCTCTCCTTCTCTCTCCCATCATCTCTCCCTCTCTCCCCCCATTCTCCCACCATCTCTCCCTCTCCCACTATCTCTCCCACTATCTCTCCCTCTCTCCCTCTCCCACTATCTCTCCTTCTCTCTCTCCCACTATCTCTCCCTCTCTCCCACTATCTCTCCTTCTCTCTCCCACTATGTCTCCGTCTCTCCCCCTTCTCTCCTCCTGTCTCTCTCCCTCTCTCTCCCACCATCTCTCCTTCTCTCTCCCATCATCTCTCCCTCTCTCCCCCCTCTCTCCCACCATCTCTCCCGCTCTCCCCCTTCTCTCCATCTCTCTCCCACCATCTCTCCCCCCTCTCTCCATCTCCCACTATCTCTCCACTATCTCCCCCTCTCTCCCACTATCTCTCCTTCTCTCTCTCCCACTATCTCTCCCTCTCTCCCACTATCTCTCCCTCTCTCTCTCCCACTATCTCTCCTTCTCTCTCTCCCACTATCTCTCCCTCTCTCCCACTATCTCTCCTTCTCTCTCTCCCACTATGTCTCCGTCTCTCCCCCTCTCTCCTCCTGTCTCTCTCCCTCTCTCTCTCCCACTATCTCTCATTCTCTCTCCCACTATCTCTCCCTCTCTCTCCCCCCTTTCTCTCTCCCTCTCTCCCTCTCTCTTTCCCACTATCTCTCCCGTTCTCCCACCATCTCTCCCCCTCTCTCTCCTCCTGTCTCTCTCCCACTATCTCTCCCTCTCTCCCACTATCTCTCCCTCTCTCTCTCACCATCTCTCCTTCTCTCTCCCACTATCTCTCCCTCTCTCTCACTATCTCTCCCTCTCTCTCCCACTATGTCTCCGTCTCTCCCCCACTATCTCTCCTCCCCTCTCTCTCTCCCACTATCTGTTCCTCTCTCTCTTCCACTATCTCTCCCCCTCTCCCCCTCTCTCTCCCTCTGTCTCTCTCTTACTCCTGCTCTCTACCCTGACTCTCTCTCCCCCCTCCCTCCCCTGCCGTTCTCCCCACCCCAACCCCCTGTCTCTCTACCCCCCCCCCCTTTCTCTTTCCCTCTCCCTCTCTCTCTCCGTGGCTCCACTTTTAACTCACAGGCAGGTCCTCTCGGTAATTGCAGTTTCTTTCTCGCGTGAGTGACAGTCAGTGGAGGATCCGCTTTGCCCCGGAGCGACGTCACAGCAAGGTGGAGGATGAGTGCAATTTTCCTCGCTCTATCATCCAAAGAAAACACAGACTATAACAGTCACGCGTTTAGACGCCCATACCTGTAGCCGGTGCAAACCGAAAACAAAATCTGACTTCGCTTACTTCGTCAGCGTGGGTTAATTTGTGCCGTAGTGAGACAAAGCGTAACTTAACTTATTCAACTTTTTTAAATAACTTTGGATGTCTTTTTCCCTTCTTTTTCGGCATCGGACACTTCTTTTTGAGTGTGCCAAATGATCTCCGCGCATTTTGGATACTCTGTACTTTGCCGGAGCCCAGACGTTTGGGTGATTTCATGATTTCTTTCCTCCATATTCATCAGAAGGATGTAGTTGACCGTGACAGGGTGCGACGACAATGAAGAGGTTCACCACACGTTTGATAACGGACTTTTCTCGAGTACCCTCTTGACCGACTTGATAAACGCACCAAAACGCGTACTGGTGATGGACCACACGCGCTCCGGCAGACAACCCGTTTCCAGAACCCGAATCTCTACAACCACGGATTCCCCATGTGCAGCTCCAAAATAGTAACTTTCTGCGTGGACTGCACTCATCGTGTCAAACTTGTGTCGGTGAATCTTTACATTCCCTTTTGAGGATTTGCGACGTTTTACCATGAGGATTCCATTGTCACGGATTCAACTCGCCCTGTTCTTTTTCCTGCTGTGCCCGGTCAACATCATCGGACTATGGTGGTAAGTAGTCAAACACACCTGTTTTAACATCTCCACACTTCACAGCGGCGTAGAGTTTAAATAACTTCTCAGCCTTCTGCGTTTATTTCTTTTAAACATTTAGACGCGGAGCGCAACCACCTCCTATTGCAAGCATGTTTTTGTAGCCTACTTTAAAAAAAACATGGAGGAGCCTATCAATTAGACTTTCAAACGTAAGTTTTGCCCATAGGTTTTATTGTAGAGTTTTGAATTTGCAAGCCAGCATTTATAAAAAAAAAAAATTAAACTACAGTTAAAAATATAACTGGACACACAATTAATCGACTCTCCTAAATGTTGTTATTGAATCCCTGCTACTAGGATTAACGCAGTAGCCTACAGCCTTATTAGACTGCTGCTACTATACACTGCTTCTCTTACTACCACCAATACTACTACCACAACTTCC
>JACYXH010000765.1:3687143-3742143 GCA_026745465.1 Lota lota
GTGTTAGTGTTGTATGTGTGTGTGTGTGTGTGTGTGTGTGTGTGTGTGTGTTTCTAATGGGTATGTGTATGAAGTTATTAATCTTCTAAAATGAATAAATCTTCCATTTAAATCAATCAGTTTTTCTATAAAACAGCAGATAGCAAAAAACTGATTAGCGCACAAGAGAAAGAAAAGAGACAGAGAGAGACAGAGAGAGAGAGGGGAGAGAGAGAGATAGAGAGAGCTCAAACAAAGGAGAGAGAGAGTGCAAGGAGAAAGAGAGAGAGATAGAAAGATATAGTGAGTGATACCTGAGTTGAGGCGAGCATTTAACCCTGTACGTTAAATCAGGATTCAGCGCTGTACTAGAATCTGCATCAAATCAAGTGTTTAGGTGACAGACACATACACACCTTCAATACCTGCAAGAACTACAATTAGTTTTTTATATTTATATTTATGCTCCCAAAAAAAGAAACACTAAACAAAGGAATAGAAGCTAGCGGCTAAAGGATAAATTCTGTATGAAGGAAAGAGGGAGAAGACAAAAGAGAGAACCACAGTCGTTGTTCTTGACTGTTTGCAGTTTCATTCCCATAGCTGAGTATCACTGACATTCATCGTTGTGAAGACAAGGATGGTCTTATAATCTTCTCCATCCATACCGTCCCCTCACACCTGTGAATGAAAATATAGTCACCTCTTGAAGCTTACGTACGCTCATGCTTTAATTATGTCGTTGTAAACACCTGGTGACTTTCAACTTCAACGCTTCTGAATGAATTCACCGCTAATCTTTACGTTTTTTAAGAGGCCCAGGTTTTTTGTTTGTTTTAATTATGGTACGGAAAATCGTTTTTACTACACAAAAGCATTCTTGTAAAGTCCCCATGTATCCAATTATCCATCTTTCAAATCACTCTAGTTTCAAAATAGTTTCAAAATGGCTTCTATCAACACTGTGCATTAGCTGGCTCTATCGTTTCCAAATACCTTATTTACTGTACCTCAGCATGAATAACACGCAACTATAACACTAAGGCTGATTTATATAAAATAAAAATCCACCCCCTGTTGTGTTCTTCAATTAATGTATATCCCCAGGTAAGTTTAATTGAGGTTGAGCATTTCATTTGCTAGAGAAAATTTACAGCAGGATAACAATGCAAACATTACATGACTATTTGAAAATTTCACTTGAGCTTGAACCATTTTTAAGGACAGTGGATTACTTTACTTTCTCTAAGATGCTATTACCACAATAACTGGGCATGGATCACACCCCAAAGCAGTAATTTTTTTCAGTGCTACAAGCAGGCTGAAGATGAATTGTGTCTGTAAAAATAAAAGCGCTTAAAGTGATAGGCTCTAATATCAAACAGTGCACAACATGTATTTCAGAATGACTCAATAGTCTTCCTTGTTTTTTTTTACTATCATGACTTCATCTTCGTCCTCACATTTTTGTTTTTAAAAGACATAGCTTGAGGAAATGTTATTTTGGCTTATGTTCATTCTCTCTTCACACACAAACCCACCCACACACCTGCACACAACCACACACACACACACACAAACATACACACTCTCTCTCTCTCTCTCTCTCTCTCTCTCTCTCTCTCTCTCTCTCTCTCTGTCTCTCTCTGTCTCTCTCTCTCTCTCTCTCTCTCTCTCTCTCTCTCTCTCTCTCTCTCACACACATATACACACACGTACACCCAGACACTTTCTCAATGCCTCCAGCTCTTTCCAAGTCTTTGTGACAATAACAGAAGACTCCTTGCATAGTGCTGACTGGTTTTACGACTCTCCAGCTCCCACTGTAGAATCAGGACCAGACCTAGTGGGCTGCTAATACACACACACGCACACACACACACACACACGAACAAACAAACAAACACACACACACACACACACGCAAGCGCGCACACACACGCACATCCACACACGCAAGCGCACCCCCCCCACACACACACACACACATACACACACACGAACAAACACATGCACACACACACGCACGAACAAAAAAACATGCACACACACACTCACGCACGCACACGCAAGCGCACACACACACACACTCACACACATATCCACAAACAAATATGCATGATTACTATATTTTTCTCCTCTTTCACACACCCATGCACATGCACACACAGCCACACACACTCATACACACACACACACACACACACACACACACACACACTCACATACACACACCCCACCCACCCTAGTGATAGAGGTGTATAATCAGGGGTTGTGCAGAGGAAAGGTGTGTTGCTAAGTGTCTCCCCCCTACCTGGTTTATATATTTAATGTGTCTCTGCCACAGAACTCCCACTTACATCTGCCCTGAGGAGCAGGGGCGTTGTTATGGAGACACTTCCAATACAATCCCTGTGTCTGGGTACATACTTCAGTGTCTTTGGGTGTGTGTGTGTGTTTGTGTATGTGTGTGCGCGGGTGTGTATGTGTGTGTTACGGGTGTGTCCATATGAATGCCTCCGTATGTGTGAGTATCATTTACTATAATATCAGGTTCTCACAACCTCACACACATTCTACAGCAGTCATTCTTCATCTGTGGACAAATTAAATTATTGTAATTGATTATAAGAAATTCATAACAATAATCCATGCTGCCCGCCATGATGGATAACTTCAGAAATGAGGATGTCTCCAAGTCTGCTTTCACACAACTGGCCTAGAGCAGCTGAGATTAGACTATAATAAATAGGGATGTTATTCAATTAGATAAACCCTGAAATGTTAGCCTGTTATATGAATGCTTTTAGATTACCATCATTCATTGTCTTTGTCTATGTGTGTGTGTGTGTGTGTGTGTGTGTGTGTGTGTGTGTGTGTGTGTGTGTGTGTGTGTGAGAGAGAGAGTGTGTGTGTGTGTCTTTATTGCACAAGGCATTCATTTGCAATGGACACGTATGAAAATGGATCCCCCATTTGGGACATTAGCTCAGGAGTTAAGGCGGGTGGACTGGCAACCGGCTGGCAAAAATCGGAAGGTTGCTAGTTCGAGCCCCGACTTCAACCCTAACTATGTCGAGGTGTCCTTGAGCAAGACACTTAACCCCAACCGCTCCCTGGGCGCTGTGATTGGCTGCCCACTGCTCCCTTGAGGGATGGGTTAAATGCAGAGGAACAATTTCACTATATGTATGTGTATGTGACAATAAAAGTACCTTTCCCTTTATTCAGCCAATCGGATACCGCTCTTATGAAACGGTCCTTTTGGGTCTATTTTGGAAACGGAGGCAAAGCCATCCATTGGTTCCCCGCTACGTGCAACTCGACTCTATCCTGGCTATCAGGATGGCCTCATCCACTTTTCTTACTATGAACATCACAGTTGTCACTGGAAGAAGCAGTCAGTGTGGCTGGCCCAGTAGCAGCCACAGCGGGAACAGAAGGTCGGGTTTGTGGCTAGAGCTAATGTCCCCGCCTGATGGCTGGCCTGTTGATTTTCCGCCGTAGTTCAACCCCGCGTGAAGACCTCCACAGAACCATAATCAACTGCAGCAAAGCAGCGCTGCCGTGGCAACGTAATGCTCCACCTCTCGTTCTTTTCTAACCTCATTGTAATCCCATGGGCGAGTAAAACCGGACTGAATGAAATGAAACTTAGTCTAAATCAATTGAATGAAATTATTCACATGATTAATTCTAATTATCATAATAAAAATGATTAATCTTGGATTCGTTCGTATTCTATGACAGAGATGATAATCCATTCTGAATGTCTCTCGTCCTCCCTCTCCCCCAGGGCGGTGGGCACCCCGCTGGTCATGGACCCCAACAGCATCTGCAGGAAGACCAAGCGTCTGGCAGGCAAGCAGGCGGAACTGTGCCAGACGCAGCCGGAGATCGTAAGTGAGGTGGCCAAGGGGGCGCGGCTAGGGGTCCGGGAGTGCCAGTACCAGTTCCGGTACCGCAGGTGGAACTGCACCAGCCACAACAAGTACTTTGGGAAAGTGCTGCAGCAAGGTGAGTGAGAGGGAGAGGGGCTTTTGTTTTGTTGAAAAGATGATGAGAATGGTGATGGGCCCTCTTCTCAGACTCTATGTGAATACTTTGCATCCAAATCATCCAAATCCATTAAGTGATCCTGTACTCAGTTTGATAGATCATAATATATCAATACATCATTTGAATTACATCCTACGTAATTTATCACTTTTGAGTTATATCCTACATAATTTATCACTTTTTGAGTTATATCCTACATACTATATCACTATTAGAGTTATATCCTAGATAATGTATCACTATTTGAGTTATATCCTACATAATATATCACTATTTGAGTTATATCCTACATAATATATCACTATTTGATTAATATCCTACATACTAAATCACTATTTTAATTGTATTCTACATAATATATCACTATTTGAGGTATATCCTACATAATGTATCACTATTTGAGTAATATCCTACATACTAAATCACTATTTTAGTTGTATCCTACATAATGTATCACTATTTGAGTTATATCCTACATAATATATCACTATTTGAGTTATATCCTACATAATATATCAATATTTGAGTAATATCCTACATACTAAATCACTATTTGAGTTGTATCCTACATAATGTATCACTATTTGAGTTATATCATACATAATATATCACTATTTGAGTTATATCCTACTTAATATATCACTATTTGAGTAATATCCTACATACTAAATCACTATTTTAGTTGTATTCTACATAATATATCACTATTTGAGGTATATCCTACATAATGTATCACTATTTGAGTAATATCCTACATAATATATCAATATTTGAGTAATATCCTACATACTAAATCACTATTTGAGTTGTATCCTACATAATGTATCACTATTTGAGTTATATCCTACATAATATATCACAATTTGAGTTATATCCTACATAATATATCACTATTTGAGTAATATCCTACATACTAAATCACTATTTTAGTTGTATCCTACATAATGTATCACTATTTGAGTTATATCCTACATAATATATCACTATTTGAGTAATATCCTACATAATATATCAATATTTAAGTAATATCCTACATACTAAATCACTATTTGAGTTATATCCTACATATTGTATCACTATTTTTGTTATATCCGACATAATGTATCACTATTTGAGTTATATCCTACATAATGAATCACTATTTGAGTTAAATCCTGAATAATATATCACTATTTAAGTTATATTCTAGTTAATGTATCACTATTTGAGTTATATCCTACATAATATATAACTATTTGAGTAATATCCTACATAATATATCACTATTTGAGTAATATCCTACATACTAAATCACTATTTGAGTTGTATCCTACATAATATATAACTATTTGAAGTATGTCCTACATAATGTATCACTATTTGAGTTAAATCCTACATAATTTATCACTATTTGAGTTATATCCTACATATTGTATCAGTATTTTTGTTATATCCGACATAATGTATCACTATTTGAGTTAAATCTTGAATAATATATCACTATTTAAGTTATATCCTAGATAATGTATCACTATTTGAGTTATATCCTAGATAATGTATCACTATTTGAGTTAAATCCTACATAATATATCACTATTTGAGGTAAATCCTACATAATGTATCACTATTTGAGTTATATCCTACATAATATATCACTATTTGAGTTATATCCTAGATAATGTATCACTATTTGAGTTAAATCCTACATAATATATCACTATTTGAGTTATATCCTACATAATGTATCACTATTTGAGTTATATCCTACATAATATATAACTATTTGAGTAATATCCTACATGGTAAATCACTATTTGAGTTGTATCCTACATAATATATAACTATTTGAGGTATGTCCTACATAACGTATCACTATTTGAGTTATATCCTACATAATGTATCACTATTTGAGTTATATCCGACATAATGTATCATTTTTTGAGTTATATCCTACATAATATATCACTATTTGAGTTATATCCTAGATAATATATCACTATTTGAGTTATATCCTAGATAATGTATCACTATTTGAGTTAAATCCTACATAATATATCACTATTTGAGGTAAATCCTACATAATGTATCACTATTTGAGTTATATCCTACATAATATATCACTATTTGAGTTATATCCTAGATAATGTATCACTATTTGAGTTAAATCCTACATAATATATCACTATTTGAGTTATATCCTACATAATGTATCACTATTTGAGTTATATCCTACATAATATATAACTATTTGAGTAATATCCTACATAGTAAATCACTATTTGAGTTGTATCCTACATAATATATAACTATTTGAGGTATGTCCTACATAATGTATCACTATTTGAGTTATATCCTACATAATGTATCACTATTTGAGTTATATCCGACATAATGTATCATTTTTTGAGTTATATCCTACATAATATATAACTATTTGAGTAATATCCTACATAGTAAATCACTATTTGAGTTGTATCCTACATAATATATAACTATTTGAGTTATATCCTAGATAATATATCACTATTTGAGTTATAGCCTAGATAATGTATCACTATTTGATTTAAATCCTGAATAATATATCACTTTTTGAGTTTTATCCTATATAATATATCACTATTTAAGTTGTATCCTACATAATATATAACTATTTGAGTAATATCCTACATAGTAAATCACTATTTGAGTTGTATCCTACATAATATATCACTATTTGTGTAAAATCCTGAATAATATATCACTATTTGAGTTCAATCCTACATAATATATCACTATTTGAATTGTATCCTATATGATATATCACTATTTGTTTCTCAGATTCAGAAGAATACAGAAAGATAAAGAAAGTAAAATGCGGCAGCAGTCGCTCTTATATTCGAACCATTTCTTCCGTTAAAATCAGACCTGTCTACTGAACCTTACCTTTTCTGTCTATAGTTTGGGAATTTGAATTTGTTTATTGAAACAAGCCACATTATCGAGTAGAGAAGAAACCAACCCTGAGATGACGATGTTATAGCCAAGTCTGGGGAATTAAGATCCAGTTTCCATTCATTAGAACTTGTCTAGGCTAGTCGGTGTACTTACAAATACTGGATAACACCGCTAGTACTATTTAAGATTATTAAAGTGGACCCGTTTGTTTCAAGCACTTGCTTAGAAGCATGCAGTTAGTAGGAGCATAAAGGAAACTATTAACACGTTTAAACATGTACAAATCGATTCAAACATATTAAACTTTGATAACATTATAAAGCTGCACTATGTAGCCTCTAGTGGCTTCAGTAGAAGCTACAGCTTTAACATTTTCAGACCACAGTTACTGTTTCCCAGGGTGGGGGAGGGGAAAAAGGACCAGAATAAAACTGTTCATGGAAACAAATTCCCTGGATGGATTGTCTTGTGGATGGGCACGTTTGTTCTTGCTAGTTCAAATATTGATTTAAATTGAGTAAATATCTGCAGTACCAACAGGACATACTGTTGGTTTAAACTTGGCACTCCGAAGCAGAAGCTTGACAGGATCTGCTGAACCCTGATCAGATGAGTTGGACTCCTCCGTCCCCTCCAGCCCTGATTGAGCAGAGAAGAGCTACCGAATCCCTGCTGAAGCGCTTGGCCTCTCTGAGCCTCGACGAGCGGCCGACTACAGTGTGCGCTGGATGAGGGCGGTGCTCGTGGGAGAACATGTTCTCCATGTGGGGCTTCTCTTCCCTCCCCACTAAAAAACCCTCTCTTTAATGTGAGTCGTGGTTCCCACCAAAACCTCCACCCTGCTTTAAAAAATGATGGTCATCTCCCTTTCTCCACCGACGTCTTGACTTAAGGACGTCTGAACTCATGACCTTGCGACCACACTGGGCGGGCCCAGTGTCAACATGCGGTGGGATCCCCCTGTGTGATGGCGCTCCAACACACAAGGGCAGCTGTTGTGTTTCCACATCAGACATCTTCGCACTTGACTGGCTCTCTCTCCCCGGCATCAGTCAGTGTGTGTGTGTGTGTGTGTGTGTGTGTGTGTGTGTGCGTGTGTGTGTGCATGCGTGTGTGTGTGTGTGTGTGTGTGTGTGTGTGTGTGTGTGTGTATGTGTGTGTGTGTGTGTGTGTGTGTGTGTGTATGTGTGTGTGTGTGTGTGTGTGTGTGTGCGTGTGTGTGTGTGTGTGCGTGTGTGTGTGTATGTGTGTGTGTGTGTGTGTGTGTGTGTGTGCGTGTGTGTGTGTGTGTGTGTGTGTGTGTGCGTGTGTGTGTGTGTGTGCATGCGTGTGTGCGTGTGCGTATATGTATGTGTGTGTGTGTGTGTGTGTGTGTGTGTGTGCGCTCCACATGATAATCTAAAATTGCCTCTAATTTTTTTGGGTTCTTCCTCTCCCCCAACATCTCTCCTTGGATCTCCTTAACATCTTCCTCCAGCGCTTTGAAGTTTGTAATAAAGCGAATGCAGAGTGGCATGCCAGTTCCCCAGCAATGAGCTCGGTTGTCGGTGATATTCTGCTGTGCGATGTGAGTTCATAGAGCGCTGCTTGTGCGCCGGGGGACGACAGAGGGCCCCTTGAGGGCCACCCTGACAGGGTTTAGTTTTGTCAACAAACAACACAGACCAGATCTCATAGTTGTGGAGTAGGCATCACCTGCAGTTTTGTTTTAACTTCATGTTGTAGCTTTAATTAATGACCTCAGTTAACGTTTTAAAAATAATCCAACTGCATCTCTTTTAGGATGAATAACAGCAAAAACAAAGTTATAAAATAAACCTGTATCTCATCATGGCAGCAACTGGTCATACGATTAAATAAAAATAGCAATAATATGTATATATATATATATATATATATTAATTGTCTCAATATTGCAAATGTTGCTTATCCAGACACCGCAATAATAAGTGAAATAGCACAAAAGTTGTGTAAACCCAGTGTGTTCTGTTCTGTTCCCCAAGACAAGTCAAGACACTTATTTTTGACAGGGAACAGTAAAGTAGGTTTGGTCTTGGCAGTCAATCTCCATAACTCATACCAGACAAGCACTGTAATTCTTTGCAGTGAAGTTAAGTACTTGTTGGTCACATGACATCCTCGGTCTGGCCGACAGACCAGAGATGTATATGTGTTAAGATGACATCTCATTAAAACGAACTAGCTGGTGTACACAGTCTGTTAAAAGATTGGGTTGGGGACAATAGCCTTTTATTCCCTATTATGTCCGTTGTGAAATCTCTTTTAGGTACGGTGTCTTTTTTACCTTTAGCTTTTATTTTTTTGTTAGCTTAACTATGACCCCCTGGTTAAATGTGGCACCAAACCAATGGTCTAACCTAGTATTTCTTTGTTTTCAGTATAGATCATGAAATTAAAAGGAACAATGAAGAAATTGTATGCATGAACTTGCGCAGGGCAACAATGCAAAACATTTCTACCGATGTCTATCCCAATGTTTACTGCAACTTTTATCCCAATGTTTATCCCGATGAGTCTAGTGTTTCAACTTAGCAAGTGCATCATTGTATTGAAGAATAGCCGTCAATTTGTTCCAATCCATCGAAGTGGTCTCGGAAAGCTCTAATACTTAGATAGAGTGAGGTCACTCGATCCACATTAGATGGAGGCGAGTTCAGCCTATACCCAGGTGGCTAGTTTTAAACCAGAAATATACCCCAATTTCAAGCTTTCATAAGGGGCATTCCATATGAACACGCCCTCCCAGCAACCCAGCAACACTGGGATGGCGCATCAAATCATACCGTATTTGAGATTCAAAGGAAATGAAAGGTCCAGAGATAGGACGAAGAGGGAGAATAATGAATGAGACGCCAAGACTGAAATGCGAGTGGATCTGCTAGCTAGCTATAAATCTTCATAAATTCCTTCCCGTCTATAACTAAACCCAAAGTGCTTCTATGTTTTGAAGCCTCTGCCGTAAATTACCTGGGTCTTGCATGTAATTGTTCAAAAATATACTGTAGTATACTGTAAGTTTAACCTTTGTCTCAAAACCATTTTTTTAACTATGTTATTAAAGGGATAATTTATTTTGTGGTAAATCTTTAATTTTGGGGGTGCTACTAGAATATGTTTACATGCTTTAATGTAAAAAGTACACCTTATTATTCTCATACTGTTCAGTGTTTCAGATCCGCGTTCAGCCTTTGTCAAAAATACTCGGTTTTAGCTCCCATCTCTTTAAGCCCCCCCCCCCTATAAGGCCAGTCTGCTCTGATTGGTCAGCTGGCCCACTCTGTTTTGATTAGTCAAACGCTGTAAATACATTGCTGGTATCAATGCTTCGGTTCAGCGGTAGCTTTTTAATCCTGAGTTTGATACCTAATCGTAAATTTGACCCGAAGTACCTTCACAACAAAGAGGACGTTTCACAGTGGTAAGTATTTACATTGTAGCTATCATATATTTCACATGAAATACATCACGATAACAACCGTGTGTTTGTTGACTGACCAAATTGTATATTTTATATTATTAGGCGTTTATATTATCCTTATTAGGTTGTAGGACAAATGAACCAGGTTCCAGTCCCCCCTACATGCATGGTACACCATCCACATCCAGGCCTAAGCCTAACTGTTTGAATCCCTACGGCCTGCAGAACATCAACAGCATTTATAGAGCTGACAGTGGACCTTTGAGACTTAGAACAGAAGACGAGTCATTTTGTATTACATGTAATGATACAACTGTCTTAAATAAAATCAGAACATTGAGGTTTCATTATACCACAGGACCCAAATAATTTGTAAAGAAATAAGAAATAAATGTTTTTCTCAAAATAACTGTAAATAAACTGTCTGCCGGAGCTACTTACGAAAGGATGTCAGGGTTGTCTTGTGGCGTGTCTCTGGACACGCCAGGAGTTTCCTGATCCGGCTTGACAGTGTGTCGGCTTCCGACCCCCACTTGACTGAAGCGGGAGACATGGCTGGCAACCGTGACCCATTTGAGAGTCCCTCGTACTGGGATGACAGGTCCTTGGGTATCGGGATCGTCTTAAACCCCTCAACAAATGGAGTCCTTAAACACCTTTTCAAGGACGACCCTTATTAGGTTGTCCACGTAATCTGTAAAGTATTGCATTCAAATAGTCCATTTATGTTTTTAAAGAATGGAAGGAGAACACCCTAGAAGACAGCTTGACCACACACATGCATGAAAACACACATATGCACACCAACACAATGTCCTTGGATTACACACAGCCCCAGCTGTGGAACTCGGGAACAACCACACTCTTGGGAATATAGAGAACGGCCTCCGTTTCTTTATACTGGTAATCCAACTCCACCCTTGAACAACATCTTGTGATCGGAAAACCATCACCATATTTCTACACATTTTCGGTAAAGGTGAGCCTAATGCTGATTAGCAAAACCATTTGAACACTGTAACTTTAGGTAGCAAGTTAGCCGAGGCCTACAGCTGACTAACCAAAACATTTGAACACAATAAGGTGAGCTAGCAGGTTAGCCAAATCCTATAGCTGATTAACCACAACATTTGAACACTATAACGTTAGGTAGCTTTCACACTGGGTGTACAGCTCAGCTGCAACAAACAACTCCAAACAGTTTTAAACAGAAAAAATCTTTAAAGGTTGTAGTCCTGAATCAGCACGTTGTGAAGCTCCAGCAGTGAACTGTGCCCATCTAAGAAGCAGTCCTACGTTAAATGAAGGGAATGGACGAATATAATTTTAACCACAGATTCTTAATTTTGTATTCCTTTGGAAGTCCATACAAAGGGGATTTGTATGGACGACAACAGCGCCTTCTTGACATGGCGCTCCCAGAATCGAACTCCAGCGACCACCAATTGAACTATCTTTGTTTGAGGGCATACAAAACCAGCCGCGAGGAGGGAGTTCTGCGCTCAGAGTCCAACTCGTTCGCAGTCAGCCTTTACTTGCGTGCTTTCGTTACGTCAAGAACGGAAGTAATGGCTGACTGCAAACGAGCTGTTTCAGGCAGTGCAGCTTAGCAGACCTTATAAATAATAAGAAAACCCATATAACACACTAAAGGAAAGGGAAAAGCCAAGAAAAGAACAGTATACCCCTTTAAGTCCACAATAGTTGGCTTCAAAGCAGAAACTTACATCGCCGTAACATCCCCGCCTCGTATAAATATCTCCTGAACTTATTTCCTGAACATTTGCGAAACATCGAGCTCTGGGAAGTTTACCTTTCTTTTTTGAAGATGTGTTCCGGCTGGCACTGTTTAAGAACGTTTGTCTTGAACTGAATGGACTAAAAAGACTTCAGATCTGTGTGGGTAGATGAGATACGATCTGGGGATGCATTGCTTGCTCTGTGGGCAATCACAAGTTAAACATCACCGGCGATGAGTGTGCCATCGCCAGAACGTCCATCATTCGCTGTTCTCCTCAAAAACCCTGGTCTTTGTTTTGTGCCAAAAAAGCAGTAATGGAAAGGTATAACAACCAGCATTGAGTTACTTATAGAAACCTGCCAACATCAAGACATTGTGCAAGTGAAAATATGTTTTGTATCGCATGGCACAGTGGGCAACATTTTTCATTTTTATTTACTGTATGATATTCTAATGAGTGTGATAGTCTTTCAAGCTCAAGCTATAACTAGTCCTAGCACATTAGAGATGTCTTTATTTGATGCATGGATAACTAAGTAGACCATGTTATAATAGCTTATTGGAATGGACCGTCTTTAGCAGAAACAACTGAATTGCCATTTCATTGTTTCTTACATTATATTCCCTCTAAAAGATAATTGGTTTCTTGTAGTTAATTATTGGGAAGGCACTGGACACACACACACACACACACACACACACACACACACACACACACACACACACACACACACACACACACACAGGGTTTGCGGAATTGATTTGCATCTCAGTTGCTTAACAAAGTAAGAGAAAACATTTTAGTAAGAGATGCATATGGAAATTGAAAAATTTCGGATTAGTCACAAGAAACCTTCTTAGGTTCTTCTTCTGGACAAAGAGTTTACAATAATACTGATCACTGGCATGGTGTACATGAGATATTTAATCTCATTCAGTTCTGAATGGGATGCGTGGCTTACCAATACAACACAGATCACTGGACACAGATGACTATGGGCGACAGTATCAGCAAGGCTTTTAACTCGACAGTTGGTATATGTTTGATGATCACTGGAATGATCACATTCGGTTTGAATACATACATTATTAAATATTTACTTCCAGTTATATCATTGGTATTGTCCTTTATCCTATATCATATTGTAGAAGAGACCGCTTTAGTTTCATGTATTCTCATATATAGTATACTCTATTTACACACCACATCAAGCTCCAGTTCATCACACATTGCGCAACCTTTCCATATCTAGCAACCCTGCATGGGTTTGTGTGTGTGTGTGTGTGTGTGTGTGTGTGTGTGTGTGTGTGTTTGTGTGTTTGTGTGTTTGTGCATGCGTGAGGTTGTGTGTGTGCGCGCATGTTTGTGCATGCATTCATGTGGTGTGTTTTGTGCATGTTGGTGCGGGCCTAAGGGTGCATTCATGCGTGTTTGTGTGTGTGTGTGTGTGTGTGTGTGTGTGTGTGCGTGTGTGTGTGTGTGTGTTTGTGTGTGTGTGTGTGTGTGTGTGTGTGTGTGTGCTTCATCCATCAGTATTGTTTACACCTTTCCCGCACTGACACACACAATAACAGTAAGAGGGCCCTTTGGTGCTGCTGCAAAAGCGCTTATCAAAGCCACTGTTTCCTATTCAGAGGGAGTCACATATTCTTGAAGGGCTCAATGTTTTGAAATCTTTGTACTTCTCAGTGCATAAATATAAAACATTTAAATGAACATGAATGAATATCATTTGATCTGATTAGATTCTACCGGATTGTACCACCATATCAAACTATATCGCTATATCAAATATGTTTTGACATTTAAACTGTTATGAGTGTTATATTTTGCAATTTGAACATAATGCAAGTGAAGCCTCTTCACAGCAACATACATAGAGAGAAACTCAATAGACCTGATAACCCTGATATCACAGTGATGGTTACGTAGAACACTCCACACATTGTTGCCTGAAAGATTAAGTATTAAATAAATGTGTTAATTCCCACAGAAGGCCCTTCTGGCATCAAAGGCAGAGCAGGGCAGGCCCAGACACCCACTGGGGTAGAGGTTTGGAATTCACATCTCCCAGGCAAAATGGGAAATGCTGCGCATCAATTCATGCCATGTTCGATATTGTTTTGTATCTTTGAACCAGTAGTTATTTCTGTCCCAGAACCCTTTGGTTGTTGGTTTTGTTGTGTTGTTGTTCTGTTTTGCTCTTGATTTAGCGTTTCCTCGCCCCTGAGTTGTCTCGGTGTGACGTTACGTCCTCTTGTCTCTTAGGAGATGTGGGGGATTTGGATGCAGCTTGTTCAGAGATAAACGCAAGCAAAATACTTCATCTGTGCAAAGCGAAAATCGAACACAACTGATAACATTCTGCTGAAATGGCTTTGGTACTGTTCTCCTTTACACTGCCAGAGACTTGGTAATGCTTCCTTCATCGTCATGACCAACTCTCCTGATCTTTTCTATTCTCATACGCCGTGCTGACGATAGTACTCAACTCACCATAACAATAAGTTGACAGCACATAAACACACAAATGCACCGTTACAGTAACAAAAAGCTACACAGGCAACCACACAGTTAACAGCTCATCAATACAATCCCAAGAATCAAGATTAATTTCCATTACCGGTATGACCAACGCCAAGTTCCCTCAGACAACAGTTCATGTTTTGACATGCATGCGCACACACACACGCATGTGGACTCACGCACACACACACACACACACATGTGAGTGCAGCAGTCACTTGACTGTTTTCGGGGTGCACAGCTGGTATTGATATCACGGTGGCTTGGTGAGTGGAGGTCCCGTCGCACGCCACCCACTCCCCCGTGTGTGTGTGTGTGAGTGTGTGTGTGTGTGTGTGTGTGTGTGTGTGTGTGACCAGCCCTAATGAATCCCATTCACTGAATCATGCGATACGCAGCAGTGCTGGCAGCTCCCCCAGAGCTCTGACTAGCATGCTGCTCACCACCTTCCAGCACGCAGACATAAAACCTCTCTCACTGAGGATGTGCTCCACAGCGCCTTGTTAGAGGACTGCTCGCTTTCTCTCCCTCTCTCATGCTCTGTCACTCTTTTGCTCATGCTCTCTCTCTGTCTCTTTCCCGCTCCTCCCTGTGTCATTTTTTTAAATGTTACCTTTAATGTTACCTTTTATTGCTATTTTGTTTGGTTATTACTGCTGTTTTCTGTCTTTTTATATATTGTAAAGTTTCTTTGAGTACTTGGAAAAGTGATATATATTTATTTTTATTATTTTACAATCTCTCTCATTCTCAGTTTTTCTTCATCTCTCTATCTCTCTCTCTCTCTCTCTGTCTCTATCTCTCTCTCCCGTTTGCTTGTTCGCTCATGAATCACACACTCACACACACACACACACACACACACACACACACACACACACACACACACACACACACACACACACACACACACACACACACACACACACACACACACTGCGTCCCCTACAACAAATCCTCTTGACACTGGTGCCATGAGGATCATTAAAGGACCCAACAGTTCCCAGTACTCACAGAATGTCAGTACAACAGTTTCCAGGCAACACAGGCCGTTCCAGCCACTAAGCTTCAGTTTTGGCTGTTATTGTTTATGACCAATGTTTCACGTCCAAGAAGAAATTATGGTATGTTAAAAACAATTGCTCACTGTTTCTCACCAAAGAAACAGTCAAACGTGGTTCACCTTTGCGGTTGTCCTGTTGACACTAAAATATTGAATAATTGTATATTTAAATATATTCAATAATTGTCATTGTTTACAATAGGGCCTACTCAACTGACAACATAAAAGAGATATGCTGTTGAAAATGTCCCCACGAATGGCAGAAAAAACACACAAAAAATCAATTGAAATCACATCCTTTGAGGACGCCCTAGTTAAAAAGGGTCCTTATTACATGTTTAAGCCAATGACGCTCTATAAAAAGATCTCTCTCCCAGACACCCATCCCTCTCCATAGAGGGGCGAGGCGAGGGTGTGACTAGGAGGAGCCAGGGCGACAAGGGATGCTGAAGCCTCAGGCGAAGACAGACGATCAATTTGCAGTTGTGGTCGGACTGTCATTTAGCCTGGCGTGCTAAGCCCTTACACAGAAATACATAATCTGTGTGTGTGTGTGTGTGTGTGTGAGCATGTGTGCACATGTGTGTGTGTGTGTGTGTGTATCAGCCTGTATGATGTTGTCTGCGACCAAAAGGTTGCCCCTATCAACAATGTAATTGCGAAGAGACCTGTGATTGCAGTAATAGAAGTGGATTGAGAAAGGCTTGCTTTGATCATGCAGCAATGTATCCGAATGACCGCATAGACTGACAGGCGCTCTGGCTTCTAGGGCTGGACAGACAGACAGAAATAACCGCAGGAACAAAACTGGGTCTCGGTAACGATGACCGATGATCGATAAGCCACTGTTTGTCGTCTGTGGTCTATAGAAACCGAAATAGTACCTTTGAGGGGAAAAAACATAAGTTTTTTATCAGTTGATATACTACATTCCTGTATGCTGCTTGTTCACGATGTAATGTAGAAAACAATGACCTCGGCATTGTGAAAGAGCATGCAGTGTTGTCCACGAGTTTCAACTCATGAACAAACACCAGATCGATTTTAAAATACAGGAACTCTTAACATTAAATTACGGTTCTTTGAAGCAAGAGTTAAAGAAAAGGAGGAAAATAAAATTGTTGTTTGTAAATGTTTCAACCCCTAGTTCTTATCACAGCTTCCATGCTTTCAATTGTTTAATTTGATGTGGAATCAGAATGAAAATATTGAACTATCTTCCAGATTCTGTTATCCGTAGTGACCATATTAAAATGTTCACGCTGCTCTTGGCCAGATGATTTTTGCATAACAGATGTTTAATCTCCATGAGCCCAACCCAATCCATGAGCCCAATAGAAACAGACTGGACCCTAACCCTCCTCTGTGCTCTCCCTTGCTCTCTCTCTCCCTCCCAGACATCCGGGAGACGGCGTTCGTCTATGCCATCACGGCGGCGGGGGTGACCCACGCGGTCACCCAGGCCTGCAGCATGGGGGAGCTTCTGCAGTGCGGCTGCGAGGCCACCAGGAGCCGGGCCCCGCCGCGGCCCCCGGCCCCCGGCCCGGGGGACCCGGCGGGCTCGGGGGAGGGGGGCAAGTGGGAGTGGGGGGGCTGCGGGGACGACGTGGAGTTCGGCTACGAGAAGTCCAAGCAGTTCATGGACACCAAAAGACGGCGAGGGAAGAGCGACATCCGCGCGCTGGTGGACCTCCACAACAACGAGGCGGGACGGCTGGTGCGTACACGGGCCACCGGGCCAGTAGCGGACACATTACCAGTATAGGGTGTGCTTCATTCATCCCCCCACGCGGGAGGAGGGTCGCTGTCACAGCAGAAGTACCGGAGAGTTATTATCCAGAATGCTTCTTGAATTTGCCTCAGAATTTCCTTTCTGGGATTAATAAATGAATGGCTTAGCTTTTACCAATAATACATTAATAATTTATTTAAAAGAGATAATTTTTTTTATCAAATTCAAATTAGAATGTGTGAATATATATATCCATATATATACATCCACAGAAAGTCTCTCTGGACTCATTTATTAATTATTAATTGTTGTTATTATCAATACATGCCGTTGTATCCTCTGTGTTCATCAAAATTCTCATTCATTCTCAATAATGAGGAGGAAGAAACTTCCTTTGACACTCATTTCACAGACATTTTTATCCACAATGACTTAAGACTTAGTATCATTTCTCTTTAGATGATAATGTCATTAAGGAGCAGGTGTCTTGAGTATCTTGAGCAAGATCCTTGAGCATCTTGCTCAAGGATGTCTAACACAGGTAGACTGGGTGTTGGAACCCAGAACCTAGCCTTACCACCGGACCACACCGTTGATTCACAAGCCGATCCACAGAAGAAAGCAAACACATTCTAGAGAGACCATGGACAAAACATAATTTGTCTTTTATCCCCATTGCTCTTAAATACAAAAACATTACGTTAGTATTTCAGTATACTGGTGTTAAATCCAGAAGAGGATCGTTCTCCTCTTCTGGAATGTTCCATCGTTCCTCGCAATCGGCGAGAAAAGCAAAAGGCACCCCCCTCCCCTCTGGCCATATAGTTGTAGTGAGCCGTAAGCCGATATTCTGACATGAATCAAGTTTCTGAAACACAACAACAAGAGCGTGCCACACATTTAGTTTTCAGGCCCGCGAGGCGAGCACCTTCTCACATTTTCAGGGCCCTCTGAGACGTTTAAAATCCCTCTTTGTTGCGCTCTGTTCTCACGTGCACGGCTAGTGAATCCTGCCGGAGAAAATGCTGTGTTGACGCAGAGAGATGCTGTTGTTTTTGTTTCGGCTTCTTTCCCCTGCTTGCTTATCCTTGTAAGACGTTAATTATATGTTTTTGGTTGAAAACATATATTTTTCCCCACATTTACTTTTTTCTTGGGTGCTCTCACTCTTTGTTCCCCGATGAATCGTTGGATCCACACACACACACACACACACACACACACACACACACACACACACACACACACACACACACACACTAACACAAACACCCAGACCAACTGGGTTGCATGGTTTTTGACAAACTGCTGCAGTGGGGTCAAACACAGGTAGACAGCCAGCGAGGAGGAAGGTGGGGTCGGGACCAATTATAGCATTACCTTGCTACTTTTCAACATAAGAGCAGAGATTGCACACAAAAGCACATACACACATTTAACATTTACAAAAAAAGACAAAAAGAGAGAATTGAGCATGCTTGGGCGTGTGTGTGTGTATATGTGTGTGTGTGTGTGTGTGTGTGTTTGTGTGTATGTGTATGTGTGTGAGAGAGTATGAGAGTGTGTGCGTAGATGTGTGAGCGCATGTTTGTATGTGTTTGTGTGTGAGGGAGTGTGTGTGTGTGTGAGAGTGTGTGAGTGTGTGTGTGTGTGTGAAAGAGTGCAAGTGAGAGTGTGTGTGTGTGTGTGTGCGAGAGAGTTTGTGAGTGTGTGTCTGTATGTGAGAGTGTGTGTGTGTGAGATTGTGAGTTTGTGTATGTGTGTATGTGCGTGTGTGTGTGTGCGTATGGGTGTGTGAGTGTGTGTGTGTGTGTGTCTGTGTGTGTGTGAATGTGTGTGTGTGTAGATGTGATAGTGATTCTATGTGTGTGTTTGTGTGTGAGAGAGAAAGGGTGTGTATGTGTGTGTGTGAGAGAGGGATAGTGTGTTTGTGTGTGTGAGAGAGAGAGTGTGTGTATGGGTGTGTGAGTGAGTGTGTGTGTGTGTGTGTGTGTGTGTGTGTGAAAGAGTGTGTGTGTAGGTGTGAGAGTGAGTGTGTGTGTGAGAGTGTGTGCACGTGTGTGTGTGTAAGTGTGATTGTGTGTGAGAGAGAGAGGGTGTGTATGTGTGTGTGTGAGAGAAAGAGAGAGAGATAGTGTGTGTGTGTGTGTGTGTGTGAGAGAGAGAGTGTGTGCACGTGTGTGTGTGTGTGTATGTGTGTGTGAGGGAGAGAGAGATGGGTTCATTATGCTCAGTATATAAGTGAGTGATCTGTTGTCAAGGCTTGTTAGATGTTAAAGGCCAGAGGCAACATGAAGAGAGGGGGGTTGAGGGTTAAATTCCTTCTGAATAGCGTCTGCTTTTATCTTACCAATCTATCTGTGTGTCAGTGTCTATCTGTGTGTGCGTCTGTGTGTGTGTGTGTGTGATGTATCGATAAACAGATCATAAATTAAACCTTAAGAGCACTTTAGGTTTGTCAATGTTTATTTGTTCACTTTAAGGTTTCGATTACCCATCTTTTTTTTCTCCTCTGTTTTCCTTACTCACACACACACACTCAACCTGACACACACATACACACCCATCCACACGATTGCACACATGCGCACACTCTCCCCCTCACACAATCACACGCACACACATACACACACATACACACAAACACACCAATTTCCACACACACATGCACACACACTCAACCTGACACACACACACACACATACACACTCAACATGACACACACACACACACACACACACACACACATACATACACACCAACCCCCCCCCCCCTTCTGTCCTCCCCCAGGCCGTGAAGCTCTACATGCGCATGGAGTGCAAGTGCCACGGGCTGTCGGGCTCGTGCACGCTGCGCACGTGCTGGAAGAAGATGGCGCCCTTCCGCGAGGTGGGCGACCGGCTGCTGGAGCGCTTCAACGGCGCCTCCAAGGTGATGGGCGGCAACGACGGCAAGACGCTGATCCCCGTGGGCCACAACATCAAGCCCCCCGACCGCCAGGACCTCATCTACTCGGCCGAGTCGCCTGACTTCTGCCTGGCCAACCGCAAGACGGGCTCGCTGGGCACGCGCGGCCGCACCTGCAACAGCACCGCCATGGACGTCAGCGGGTGCGACCTGCTGTGCTGCGGGCGCGGCCACCGCGACGAGACGGTGGAGTTGGAGGAGAACTGCCTGTGCCGCTTCCACTGGTGCTGCGTGGTGCAGTGCAAGAAGTGCTCGGTGCGCAAGGAGCTCAGCCTCTGTCACTGAGGCCTTTTGGTGGAGTGTGTGTGTGGGGCGGGGGGGGGGGGGGGAGGGATGGGGGGGGGGGAGGGGGGGCGGGTCTGCGCTTGAGAAGAACAACGGTTGGGTTTTTTGCTTTGTTTTTGCAATCGACAAAATGTGAGTCGTTCTGTCGAGGAATGGGACGTAAGTTATTGGACCTGGAGCCAGGCCTGGGTGGAACATCGGAGGTTTGGACAAGACACTGATGGTGTAAGACAAACAAACCAGCAAGCAAGCAGTCACACAAAGCCACACGGATATAATGACATTACGACATATTTTATAAAAGTCCCAGTTAAAAACAGAATTGACTCTTGTTTGAAAAGTAAAGAGATGTAGACTCTTGAAAAGCATCTTCACTGAGGAGGAACAACGCATAAACTCCAATGTCTGAAACTAAGGAAAAAGGTCACCATTTGCTATCAGTGTCTAATCTTTCTACTATCAGATACATCAGAGAGTATAATCCCTAGCTTCCTTAATAAAGTTTCCTTATCTTCACCAACTCCTTCTGAATACAACAAGAACAGAGTTGTCTGTTTCCAACTTAAATGTATTTTATACATGTCCTTAGCTGCCAAATAAACTGAAATATAGAAGAAGAGAAACGACTAGCTATAAAACATTTACTCATTTAATAGTAACCACATTTTTGCTGTCAGTTTTGGCAACTTCTGTCTCAGACAGTAAAGGCGAGTACAGTACTCAGACTGAGCTTTCTTCCCTATTTCGATTTTATTTTGTATTCATACAGCTATTATGATGACTGTTATCGTAATATCCTCAGCCTACACCATCTGAGCAATAATATAGTGTGTGAAGATGTGAAAATCACACATTCACATACTTCTCTGTTATTTGAATGATGTCGTGTCGGATCTCAAGGTGTCTGAATGACATCACCATAGGAAGCTCTTGTATTATCTTTTCCCTTTCCCAGGAACCAAACAGCTGCAACATCTTGGACGCCGGCATTCCACACTTCCATAGAGAGGGGTGGAATGCTTGTCTGGAACGGCCCCGTAGAACGCTGACAAAACCCTGCGTTCTAGAATGTTTTTTAACAAGAACGGAGAACATTCGCACCTCCAACATTCCATTAGGATATAAGTGGCCAGCCGCAATGACAGAGATTCTGCTGGGGGTCTCATGTCTCAGGTGGGCTACAGGTTTCATTAAAGAAATATGCATTTTGTATTTTGAAATGTCTTCTATGGTAGGAGACATTACAATTCCATATTATATCCTAACTTACTCAAAGACCACAGTAGAATGCAGTAGCTTTCACTATGTTTTCATTTTATCATGGGCAACACATATAGCTAATATTAATATTAATACAAAACTGTTTATTTTCAAGTATTTCAAGAATATATGACAAAAGGGTATTTTTTACGCTGTTCTACCGGTTTTACAGAGGACAGCGTTAATCAACAGCATATGTGTTAGTGTAGCGATGACCTGCTTTAAAGACTATTATTTATATTAAACTATGACAACAAGACTACTCACAGGGTGGCTGCCGCATCTCTCTAGAAAAGCACTTTGAAAAAGCCCACTTGTGGATTTCAATACAGCTTTGCTTTTTAAACAAATGCTTTCTTTTAGGCGTTTACTTCCATGCACGGGAGAGAAAGATTTTTTTTTTTTACATGACATTTTTTGTGTTAACAAAAGGAAAATGTATGTTTCTTATCTCTTGATATACAGACGTACACAAATGTAGCAATGCACTTTCAGCGATAGCTTGTTGTTCATGCACGACCACAAGTCTGTGTGTGGGTTTGGAAATGTGTGCCTGCAAGATAGCCTGTCATCTTTTTGAATTGCTCAATTGACACCATATCCATACTCGTGTGTGTGTGTGTGTGTGTGTGTGTGTGTGTGTGTCTTGAAGCTGTTTTCAGATGAAAAACTGCGTTGTTTTTGGGTTATTGAAAGCACATTTTACCTTTGACTCTCTGTCGAGTGATTTTTGTTCGACAGATAAGATCTTAAAGTTCTGTTGTTTATTTTGGGGAGAGAATAAACTTGACAATTCCCCGACTTTACAACTCAACTACTCAAACTGTGTTCATTATTTCATCATCCTTGAATGACAGTCATAACCGATATTACTACTGTTAGTGTACTTCTTTCATACCACACCATGAAAAGATCTTAAGTGTTACATCCAAGAGCCCACAGTTCTCACCAGTTATCTTTGAACTTCATGTCCCAAACTAGTATCACGTCTAAAATAAACGGTAATGTCATGGTTGACAGCTGGGACATCTTCCACTCTGTAAACTGTGTGTTCTCGGGTCTTCCTCGAGGTATATCCAGTTTATACCTGCTACCACCAACTGAAAATACATCTTTGAAGGTTAGTGTTTTTATGCCTTAGTAACCTCTCCACCGAACAAACACTTCAAATACATGCATTTACTGCTTTCGATAATGGTTCAGTTAGCTAGCTGGAGATAAATGGGTTATGGTGTCATATGGGTGGTTTATGTGATGTGTTCCAGAGGTGTTCAGATTGGTTCCTCCTGTCTGCGACGACATCCCATTAGTCAACCAAGAATGTCCCAATTTAAGCAAAAACAAGCAAGGATTTGGCCCACTAACCAGGATAATAGTCTAGGATATATGCTGAACCCCATTTGTGACACAACACTGTAATATGTTATGTTACTGGGTCACATAATGATCCCGAACATTAGGTATTTCATTAAATATATGCACACCATCCACATTGATTTCCTTATCTCTCTAGGCATGTCACTCAATTTATCTCGTCCACAAAAAGTGTTAAAAATAACGTTTAATTCAATATTTGACTCCTCACATTTGCATTCCTCCCTGTTTCCGATGGGTCACTATGTGACACGGTTATAATAAGGATGGATGTGTGTGCATTCTTTGATCTCAAAGAAGGAAAATGGATGCAGGTGAGAAAGCCACAGGTGGTTCCAAGGATGAAATCAACACATATTGAACCTCTGGCCAAGCAGGGAAACATGAACCAAGGGAGACATCTAGGGGACAAAATCTATCCATCTATCTGTCTGTCTGTCCATTGGTTTATCTTTCACAGTTACCTATCCATGATAGACCATGACTTGAAGATTTTACTTTTAGCTATTTCATAAGGAGCGTTGTAGTTATTTCAAATGAAATGCTGTATGTGTTTCATATGAATTCATGGAACAGTGGTGCGACCTCTTGTCCTTGACCACATTCACCAAACCAGTGAAATCTTTCACCCAAACCCCGTGAACACACCCCTCTGCCAGTCCATGGGACCACATTCACCAAACCAGTGAAATCTTTCACCCAAACCCCGTGAACACACCCCTCTGCCAGTCCATGGGACTACATTCACCAAACCAGTGAAACCTTTCACCCAAACCCAGTGAACACACCCCTCTGCCAGTCCATGGGACCACATTCACCAAACCAGTGAAACCTTTCACCCAAACCCAGTGAACACACCCCTCTGCCAGTCCATGGGACTACATTCACCAAACCAGTGAAACCTTTCACCCAAACCCCGTGAACACACCCCTCTGCCAGTCCATGGGAACAACGTAGGTGTTATTTCAGCATATTATACAGTTGAAAAGACAAGGGGAAAAAAGACAGCCTGCATTGGTTTGAGCCACCATGCAAGTTAACACAAGTTCATATTTTCCAGGAATTTGTTGATTCGGCATTTGAGCCAGCAGTTGAAGGCCACAGAGAGGGGAACATGCCATGGGGCACCAATGCATTTTTTCTCCTTTCTTTCCTCGCCTTTCTTAACAATACACACATCCATTAATGTGTTCTACCACTACTGTCCAATCCCGGCTAGCTTTTCATTCTCTTTTTTATTAGCTCCTCCTTCGTGAATTTATCATTCTCTTCTCCCACATCGTCTACTCTTTCATTCTCTCTCCTCTCTTCTTCCCACCTATTTTCTTCTCTCTTTCACCCTTCCTATCCCAACTTCGGTTTTTATCTTCCTTCCATCCTCTTCTAACATGTTCCTTCTCCTCTCTCATTTTCTCCTCTCCTCTCTTTTTCACTTTCTCTTTTTTCTTCTTTCCTTTCCTCTTTGCTCATCACCTCCTCTCCCCATCTCTTATCTTCTCTTCTGATTATTCTCTTTTCCCAAACCTTTTCTTCTCACCTCACTGCTATTCTCCCCATCCTCTTCGCCTCTCTTCTCTTTTTTCCACACCTCTTCTCTCATCTCTTTCCTCCTCTCCTCTCTCCTCACTTCACCTCATTTCACTGTAACCTGCTGCCACAAGAGCATACAGGCAGTCCCGCTTGGGGTGAGGGCCAATGAAAATAGACAAGGGAGCAGATTGATTTATGAAAGTCGTGGTATAAATATCACTGCCTGTGATGTCTACATCTGGATTCTTTTTTGTGTGATTGTGTGTGAGGGTAAGTGAGAGTGTGTGAGTTTGCAAAAGTCAAATTGACTGACAAAATGGTTCTGGTTTTGTTGGTTGACCATGTTCTCTCTTTTCTGTCTCTCTCACTCACTCCCCTCTCTCTATTTCTCTCTTTATCTCTCTCGCTCTCTCTTTGACAGACAGACATACAGACATGCACCACTGTTCCCTTGTAAATAAGAATATAGTATAATAAAATAATGTTTATCATGAAATATGGTTAGGGGGAAAAACTTGTCAGAAAGCAAGTCAGAAATAAAATAAAAGGTAGTGGTAGTACCTCGTGGTAACCTGATGCTATAATGTCCTTCCAGTTGTGTTAGCTCCTCTGCTCCTCTATTAATCTAGCAGGGAGACGTTGCTTACACAAAGGGCACATCTAGAGATTAACTCTGTGTGGGGTTCCATCCCAAAAGCATTCACTGTAATTATAGAAGATTGCACGCTCTTGTGTGTGTGTGTGTGTGTGTGTGTGTGTGTGTGTGTGTGTGTGTGTGTGTGTGTGTGTATGTGTATGTGCGGGGGCAGGGTTGGTAGGACAAGACTCAGAAACCAGTTTTTAATCCCAAGTGCTGGAGTGAGGCAATGTTGCTTTTCTCTCTATAAACAAATGAAGATTGAACACATGTATCAGACTTCCAAAAAAGAAACCAAACACACTTATCACATGCTCATCCCCCCCCCCTCTCTCTCTCTCTCTCTCTCTCTCTCTCTCTCTCTCTCTCTCTCTCTCTCTCTCTCTCTCTCTCTCTCTCTCTCTCTCTCTCTCTCTCTCTCTCCCCACACCCCTCACGCTCAACACACACATTCCCTTCAGAGTGTGTCTGGAGGAGACAGTGATCTTTATGAGTTAATGCAGGCCCTGCAGGCTGATGGCTCAGGGGCTGCCTCTGCTGCATGGCCCACCCAATGAGGCAGGTCGCAGTAATTGATTTCATAGTATGAGGCCAAGGTGCACATGCCAAAACAGGGATCTCCTCCGTCGCCTGACTGTTAATATTTCTGTGTATGTGCATGTACGTGTGTGTGTTTAATTAAAAGCATTGAACTCTTACATGACTGTAGCAAGGTATGTGTACTACCAGGTTATTGTGGAAGGAAATACGTGGAAATGCTCTTTTATTTCCCTGAGGAAAGAGAATGACTGATGACGACCGTGGCGCAGAGCTCTTTCAGAACAAACATTAAACAATGATCCCACACTATCTTGCTGATAGCGGCTGCCGTTTGTCATGAATGCTGGACCACTGCGGGGAAGCAGAACACACACGAGTATTTATCACTGGTCTTTCATTAAGCTGATCACTGACAGCTGCGTTGGTCCCCTCGATTGACTCGCCCCGCCCTCATGTTTGCAGCCGACGCCTTGCCACGCCCTGGCCATGGCATTTATTAGTCACCGTTTGGCCATAGGCAATATTCTCCTTGATGACACCGGACACGAAACATAACGCATGAAAAACTGCAGGTGGTAGTTAATACTACCGGAGGAAAGGTTCTCTCTGTTGTTATTATCAAACATAGTTGATGCAGAGCTGTTGCTCCTCGTTGTGGAGGAAGATGTCATTTGTATTTATAGATTTTACATTTAAAGATATTTGAGGAGGAAGTAATGAAATGTACATTATGTTCATCTCTGTGCTCCTTGGCGGAGGGGTCGTACACACACTCAACCTGTCCTCAAATGTGTCCATCTTGAATAAACAAAAACAACAACCAGAGCATAGGAAGTAGTAGAAGCATGCGTGACGTCATCTGAAATCCTCTAATAATATCCATTATTTGGTTGCATTTGGGCACCTTCCTTGAGGAGCTTCATAGTTTGACAAACCATGGCAAATCGCTGTATGAATCCCATGCTAGGGCGGTGACGGCGTCACTTTTTGTTAAAATCTTGCTCTGACTGAGGTGGAAGAGGAAGTCTGCCACCACCATTTGTGCCCCCAGCTGGTTAATCGCCTTGAACTCTAAGGGCTGTAAAACGAGATACCATTGGTATCTCGTTTTTATGGTCCGCGCATTGGTTTCGTTGGACGTGGTCCAAACAGAGGGTGAATGAGCGACCAAGGAGGTAGCAACGTAGAGCGCCGACCACCCACTTGATGGCCAGACACCCCTTCTCCACCGTGCTGTGCCTCCCCTTTCGTTAGATGTGGTGATTAATAAATGACGTGTGTCCTGGTACGGGAGAGAAAACATCAGCAAGGCGCTGCTGCAACTCGGCGACCTCGGCTCGCTGACAAGGAGAAAGGTGTAAATTACAGGTCCTCCTGGATTACCGCCATCACCAGCGAGACTGGACGCACCTCATTCAAAAATGTTTAGGAGGTTTGGGTTATAAAACTGGGCGACCCCCTGTCGGAACTTGCAACCGTCAACATTCCTGACCTGCCTTGTGACCACAAAGGGTCCTTGCCACTTGGCCGCTTGGAGTAATTTTGAATTGGTCGTGGGAAATAATGCATATTCTTTATCTCCTGGTGCAAATCTTCTCATCCTAATACCTCTATTATACATCCACTGCTAAGGTTTCCGGGCATGAAGCAAATTGTCCCGTGAAATCTGGCCCAGTCATCGAGTTTTGCTCTTAGGTCTATAACGTATTGAATCTCATTTTTGCTGGCGCTTGGACCCTCCTCTCAGTTTTCTTTAATTAGGCTCAATATGAACCTCGGCCACCTACCGAACAAAAGTTACAATGGGGAAAACCCTGTGGGAACCGGAGGAACCACCCATACTGCAAATAATGGAGGGTCTAGCCTTTAGTCCCAATTCCGATTATCTTCATGTACAAACATAAGAACCGTGGACTTGAACCTTCTGTTAGACCTATCCACTAGACCATCCGTCTGGGGATGATACAGACTGGTCCAGATCGATTTAGCCCCCAATAACCAAAAAAGCTTTCATAGTGTACGTGACATTAATGCAGTGCCATGGTCAGTTTAGAATCTCTTTTGGGATTCCAACTCAGGAGATTAACAGAAACAGTGCTTGTGCTGCGCTCTTTGTTGAGATAGAACATAGTGGTACTGCCTCTGGAAACTGGGTTGCATAATCCACGATGACCAATGCAAATCGGTATACCCGTGCACTGTGGTCTGATTGCCTGATGAGATACATGCCATTTCTCTCGAAGGGGGTCTCAATAAGAGGAAATGGGCGCAACGGTGCTTTTGGGGTGGCCGGAGGGTTAACTAACTGACATTCACAGTGGGACGCACACCACCAACATACATCCCCTTGAAAGCCCGGCCAATAGAAGCCTAAGTGACCAGCCATCAGGCTGTGATGAGCTGCCTGGACAACCATTTCCCAACTGCTTTTTGGAACAAGCAACTGACTCACTTCTTCTCCTGACTGAGTATCAAAAATAGATCTATATGATCTGTCCCTCAGCATTGAAAAATATGGATGAAAAGGTGTGGTCTCTGGTTACACCTTCTGACCATCGATGGAAACAACACGGTCAGAGGCAAAGCGCAGTTTATCAAGGTGAGACGGGGAAGTCATCCACCAGTGGAAAGACCGGTAGTACCGGAGCCCCCTCCTGTGACTCCTTCTGATTCACTTCCCTCTCACTCTCCTCTAGAGAGCTTGCATCACCATATATACCTCGGACATTGTTTCAGATTGTGGTCCCCAGTTCTCAGTACAGTTCTGGAAGGCCTTCTGCAACCTTCTTGGTGTATCAGCCAGCCTGTCTTCTGGCTACCACCCCCAGACTAACGGCAAGTTGGAGCGTGCCAACCAGGACCTGGAGACCCCCCTTCATTTCCACAAGCTCGTCTCTAGCCACCCCACCAACTGGTGCCATCAGCTGTTCTGGGTGGAATACGCTCCTAACACCCTTCCTAGTTCCGCCTCCGTTTCACACTATTCTAGTGCACCCATGGATATCAACCACCTTTGATATCAGCTAACCCTTGCCAGGGGTTTGTCCGGCGAACCTGGAAAATAACTTGTACCACTCTTCTCTACACATGGCATTTAGTCCTCGCTACTGCCCTGTGCAATGATGAGGCTGCCTATCTGTGATCTTCCAGATACCTACATACCCTCCCTGCCGGGAGAGGAAGCGGACAAGGCAACCCCCCTGGGGAGGCACCAGAGGAACCGGTCCAGAGTGGCCTGCTCCACCACCTGCTGGCAGATTCGTTCCTCCAGGAGCTGCCACTGACCCACGGTATCGAGCAGCTGGAGGAGTAGGCAAAGGGCACCGCCATCCTTCAATTGACCCACCCCGCCCTCTTGTTGCCAGCTGACGCCTTTATTTATTAGTGATTTATTAGTCACCGTTTGGCCATGGTCGACATTGAGTGCTGAAGACCCGTAGCACATTGATCTTTCACAACAAACGATAAAACAATGATCACACATGATCTTGCAACGACTGCTGTCTGTCATGAACGCTGGACCAAGCCTCACTTTGGGGGAAGCAGAACACACGTAAATGCGTATTTACTGATCCCTCATGAAGCTGACCACCCACAGCTGCTTCAGCCCCGCGATGGGCCGCTCCGCTCCCAAGTTGGCCGGCCGATACGTTGCCAGGCCCCATTCACACCACAGGGATGTTTTAAAACTATGTAGCAATGAAACCAATTTGATCATATCAAGTGTAGTTCAAATATCCAAGAATCAGAGACACAACTCTAAACCAAATTAGAGCATTTTGGGGGTGAATCCAGCTGCACCTTTTGTTAATACAAAACAGTTGCTATTTATTTCCAGGGAACCTGTGCTCATTGCAACATCCCCAAAATAACAGTTTTTACTTGGACAGGAAGTTGAGAAACACTTATTGACCCACCTCATTGGCCGTGGGTGGATAAACATTGGAGTGACCTCTCTGTGTATTCCTTCACTCTGTTTTACACTCAACTACCATCCTCTCTTCATCGCCATTATCCTCCCCTCCTCTCACACACACACACATACACACATGCACATGCACGCACACACACACGCACACACACACACACACGCACACATTCACAAGGCTTTCTTTGTAATTCTCTCATTTATTAAATCTATTAGTGTCATGCCCACCCCCACATTTATCTACAGTCTCTAGCTCCCCCCCCCTCTCTCTCTCTCTAACCCTCTCTTGCACACTATCTCTTACCCTCTTTCCTTCCCTCTTTATATGTATATATATATATATATATATATAATATCAGCCTCTCTCTGTTATCCTTGAAACATGGCTGCCAGTTGTTGGTGGGAGGCAGAGGAGGCCTGCTGTCTTCCACGGCTGCTTTGGCATGGACTGTGTTCCAAGAAAATAAGGTCCTTTTCCTCCATTTCTTTCTCTCCCCCTCCTTCCTCAAATTTTTCATCCCCGTCTCTCGCTCTCTCTTCCTCCATCTCCTCTCTCCCTCTCTCTCTCTCTTAAACTCTCTACTCGATCCTCTTTCTCTCTCTGCCTGTCTGTTTCTCTCTCTCCCTTGGACAGAGACAATAAACACTGCTGTTTGCACAACACTCAAGCATGGAGCTGTGTGATGTGAAGCAGACGACCAGCGGGCGGAAGATGCCGGAGGTTTTCTCTGGAGCATCTTGGGCTGTGGGCCGCGGTGGGGTGAGCCCATGCGGACTTGGAGGTTAGCGGTATGAATCCCGATTCAGAAACAACAACAAAATTATAAACATTTATATATATATAATATTACGTATAGTTATATGATATTCATACTATTTCTAACATTTGTATATCTTATATTGGATCTTTTTCTATCAGCGCATCACTTCTTTCATCTTCACGTCTTTACTTGTAAAGAGGAAAGGGTGTATGTCATGCACTATCATTATTATCACTATCATTAATGTTATATACTTCTTTGAGGGATGAGAACTCATGCACACGTGCACATTTGAACAAAGGTAACATATTTCATGTGAAGAGCCATTGTATTTGAGGTACGTCGTGGAAGTCTGACCACTAGATGGCAGACTTGGCATGGTGTTTTGCTTGAATGGTTCACAGCCACATTCACTTAATCTAACTTTTATTCTGAGTTAGCGGCACACATACATTTGAAATCAAATGCGCATGCCTGTTGGTGCAAAGCTTTTAGTTGGAATAAAATCAAATTCATGAATTATGAAACTGTCAATCTTTTGTCAGTATGGAGTTTGGGTTTGGCAAAAAGACGAAGAACCAAACGTCCTTTAAAATCTACATTGATTGTATGTATGGGTTTGTATGTGCTTGTGTGTGTGTGTGTGTGTGTGTGTGTGTGAGTGTGTGTGTGACAGAGAAAAAGAGAGAGGGAGAACTGAGAGAAACAGGCTGCAAGGATAATAACTTGGTTGACAGGTTTACTTATGTACCTTTCATACACTAAATCCACCAATTGATTCAATATTACTGTAAATCAGTGATGAGATTTTAGAAACACATTACTGGATCATCTCTGTTTAGCTTGCAGAACCGTCTCACTTCTCTGGCTATCCAACAAAGGCTAATGCAAAAACAAACACACTGCTACACCGACCAACAAACAAACAAACATACACACACACACACACAAACGTGCAAAATCAAACTCACACAGAGACGCACCTGCTCACACACACACACACACACACACACACACACATGCGAAATCAAACTCACACATACACTCACATGCTCACACACACACAAACACACAAACACACACACACACAAACACACACACACTTGCAAAATCAAACACAGAAATACACAACACAGACAAACCCACATACACATACAAACACACACATGCACACACACACAAACACGCACTCACAAACAATAGCATGTGAACATATAATTATACCAAATTAGTAGGGATACTCTGGAGTAAGTGAGGCGGGAAAGAAAACAAGCATTTATGATTCCTTTCAGTACAGCTCTGTGTGTGTGTGTGTGTGTGTGTGTGTGTGTGTGTGTGTGTGTGTGTGTGTGCATTTGTGTTTGATGCATACCCATATTTATTTGCATGCATCTATCATTTTTTGTATGTATTCTTCCAGAAAATCGGGTAATCCAAATGGGTTTCTGGCATGTGCAAATGTGTATTTCTTATTGTCTTTGTGCGTGTTTGTGTGTGTGTGTGTCAATCCTGTGAGTGCAGGTAATGTGTGGACGTGGATGTGTGTATACATGCTGCTACAGAGCCTCCTATGGTTTTGTTTCCTCCATAGTCCTTCAGTACAGTTGTTAAAACAGCGATCTACATTACAACATTTTTAGTCTCACAAATCAGACTTTAGATTAATATTTAAAGTGTGATTTGTGAGACTAGCTGCCTCAGCCTATTCAGATTCTAGATAACATCTAAAGTCTGATGGCAGTCAAGTTCAAATCTGGGTGTATGGGGCATTTCACTTCTTTCACTTCCTATTCATTTCTACCAATCATGTTACTGGAGGCGGGGATCTGTAAACACATTATTGGCAAACAGAAACTTGGCCAGCAGTAGTTAACTGTAAAAAACTGTAAAGGTTTCCAATCAACACTCCTTCTAAAGGTTTCATCCACTCCCACAGATTAGTTTTATTCGGTGGAATATCTCCATAATGAAACAGCAAACAAGGCGTAACTCCACACTTTGCAGTTTTTGGTTTCCGACCCAGGCTCTGTGCCGTCCCCACCCCCCAGAAGTTCTGCTATAACAGGTCTGAGATTATACAACTTTATATGCATTTTATGCAACTTTGTGGCATGATGCTTTGTATTCTCTATGGTGTTAAGGTGGGTTGCTTTGCTTGACTCTTAGATACCTTAGTATGATCCCCATGACAACCAGTCAATCCCTGTCCAATATATTCTATACCCTCGGCCAGAATGCAACAAAATAGCTCATCCAACTTTTGATTGATGGGTATTTACATTATACATTGTAAAATTAACATATTTTGTTGATTTTGACTATGTACAATAGAAAAAGAAAATGGACTATTGTAATATCCAAAAATGTTAAGCTTAGTTTTGATTGATGCATATGTACCTCCACTGACGTCAATTGGAGTCAGTGGTACCTTTCAGTTGCAGGAGTCTTGAGTCTGTGGAACTGGCCTCTAGTGGAGAGCCTGCTGCTGTAGATTTGAGAAAGCCTGGGGAGACTGTATCTGTGGTAAAAGCATGTGTATAAATAAACAGGACATGACTTGACTTGACATGGCTCCTGCTTCCTTATTCACTCGCCTTCCTGTTAACTCATTTATTCTTTAGAAATTTATTTAGAAATGTATACTAGACAGAGTATTCTGCATGAAATAACACACGTGGTGTATTTACATATTATCTACTACAATTATTTTAAAATAACAAGAGATTACAGCAGCACACACACACATGCACTATTTACACAGACACACACTTGCAAACACACACACACATGTCCTATTTCCACACACACACACACACACACACACACACACACACACACACACTCACACACACACACACGCACACTTCCACAACCTGTTTTTTTCAAATATTCCAGTGAAGTAATGACTCTCCCCCCCCCCTCTCTTTATCGTCTCTCTCACTTTCGCCGCTTTCTCCCTCTCTATATCTCTCTCCCTCTCTCTTCCCCGGGATATTTTCCTTCCCTCAGCAAGGGGCTAATTTATTAGAACCATACTGGGGTTCTAGCCGAACGGGTTTCAACACAAACACACTGGAGTTAGAGGAGTTAGAGGAGTTAGAGAAGGTAGAAGAGGTAGAGGAGTTAGAGGAGATAGAGGAGTTAGAGGAGTTAGAGGAGTTAGAGAAGGTAGAGGAGTTAGAGGAGTTAGAGGAGGTAGAGGAGTTAAAGTAGTTAGAGGAGTTAGAGGAGTTAGAGAATGTAGACGAGGTAGAGGAGCTAGAGGAGATAGAGGAGTTAGAGGAGTTAGAGGAGTTAGAGAAGGTAGAGGAGTTAGAGGAGTTAGAGGAGGTAGAGGAGTTAAAGGAGTTAGAGGAGTTAGAGGAGTTAGAAAAGGTAGACGAGGTAGAGGAGTTAGAGGAGATAGAGTAGTTAGAGGATTTAGAGGAGGTAGAGGAGTTAGAGGAGTTAGAGGAGGTAGAGGAGGTAGAGGAGTTAAAGGAGTTAGAGGAGATAGAGGAGTTGGAGGAGTTGGAAGAGTTGGGGGAGGTAGAGTACTTAGAGGAGGTAGAGGGGTTAGATAAGTTAGAGGAGGTAGAGGAGTTAGAGGAGGTAGAGGAGTTAGAAGAGTTAGAGGAGGTAGAGGAGTTAGAGGAAGTAGAGGAGGTAGAGGAGTTAGAGGAGGTAGAGGAGTTAAAGGAGGTAGAGGAGTTAGAGGAGTTAAAGGAGTTAGAGGAGGTAGAGGAGTTAGAGGAGGTGGAGGAGTTGGAGGAGGTAGAGGAGTTAGAAGAGTTAGAGGAGGTAGAGGAGGTAGAGGAGGTAGAGGAGGTAGAGGAGGTGGAGGAGTTGGAGGAGTTAGAGGAGGTAGAGGAGTTAGAGGAGTTAGAGGAGTTAGAGGAGTTAGAGGGGTTACAGGAGGTAGAGGAGTTAGAGGAGGTAGAGGAGTTAAAGGAGGTAGAGGAGTTAGAGGAGGTAGAGGAGTTAAAGGAGTTAGAGGAGGTAGAGGAGTTAGAGGAGGTGGAGGAGTTGGAGGAGGTAGAGTAGTTAGAGGAGGTAGAGGGGTTAGATAAGTTAGAGGAGGTAGAGGAGTTAGAGGAAGTAGAGGAGTTAGAGGAAGTAGAGGAGGTAGAGGAGTTACAGGAGGTAGAGGAGTTAGAAGAGTTAGAGGAGTTAGAGGAGGTAGAGGAGTTAGAGGAGTTAGAGGAGGTAGAGGCGGTATAGAGTTAAAGGAGTTAGAGGAGGTAGATGAGTTGGAGGAGGTGGAGGAGTTGGAGGAGGTAGAGTAGTTAGAGGAGGTAGAGGGGTTAGATAAGTTAGAGGAGGTAGAGGAGTTAGAGGAAGTAGAGGAGGTAGAGGAGCTACAGGAGGTAGAGGAGTTAGAGGAGTTAGAGGAGGTAGAGGAGGTAGAGGAGTTAAAGGAGTTAGAGGAGGTAGATGAGTTGGAGGAGGTGGAGGAGTTGGAGGAGGTAGAGTAGTTAGAGGAGGTTGAGGGGTTAGATAAGTTAGAGGAGGTAGAGGAGTTAGTTACAGGAGGTAGAGGAGTTAAAGGAGGTAGAGGATGCACACTAGGGGATGTGATCTCTGCCGGACCACCGTCCACGTGGGGACTGTGCCACATCTCCATGTGTGGCACGTTGTTTGTGGTTTTGTACTGCATGTGAAGTGTACACACACATCATATATTTATTTGCATATGCTTAAGAATATGCATATTTGCAATTAATATATATAAAGATACTGTATATATACATATCCATATGTAGATATAATAAGAATAAGAATGATAAAAATAATAAGAATAATTTAATAGATACATTTAAAAGCGCCTTTCAAGGTACCCAAGGACACTGTATATAAGGATATTTATGTGTGTGTGTGTGTGTGTGTGTGTGTGTGTGTGTGTGTGTGTGCGTGCATGTGTGTGTGTGTGCGTGTGTGTGTATGCATGCACATGTGTGTTAGGTTTATAAAACCTGCGATCCCTTTTCCAATACATTTCCAAAAGAATGTCCACACGGTCAGCTTATGTGACACCATTCTATTATTCTGTCTATTTCATCTTCTCACAACTAAATGCTTGTTCCAACATAGTATTTCCTGTTGAATTGAACTGAGCCATAGGGAGATAAACACAGTCAGCCTAACAGACAAAGTGAAGTACTAGGAGAGAAAAAGTGGGCCCAAGGAAAAATGGAGAGATTATAAAGTAAAATAACGTTTATTTAGCTTTTTATTGAGGAAACCACAACTGAAGTTTTTGTCTTGGCTGGTCTTATAGGCACACACACACACACACGCACACGCACAAACTCACACACAAACAGACACTCACGCAGACCAACACATATGTTATTATACAGTTGCACACATGTACAGAGTCACGAAAGACACAACCACACGTATGCATACGGGCAAATGCACACCCACATATGTGTATGTACACATACACACACACAAATACAATTGCACACAATTCATACAGAGGGATGAACAGAGAGAGGGGTACACACACACACGCACACATTTTAACTCACACACGCAAATACGCAGAAAAGCAGAAGAATTTGCTTGTTAGAAGTTTGTTACTAGAGGAGAGCCTTGTAATTGACTAACCTCTGCTCGGCCGCACGCTCTTCTGTTTTGCTCGTTCGGTCCTCTCAGAGTAAAACTGTCCAAGAAATATGAACTCTTGAACTCTGCTCTCAGAGAGTTAGGCAGAGAAAGAGTGTGACAAACACATCTTCTGTCGAAAATATACTGCAGGGTGTACTGCTGTATATTATCAGGCCCTTGTTTTGGGAGTTGTTTTTGAGCTGACGAAAGAGGAGAAAGAGAGAGTTTAAGGGGAGAAAGAGATAAACAAAGAAAGATAGAACTCATGACAGAATGACCACTACATTTTTGCTTGACATAAATTACAAAAAATCGGTCATTATGTTACAAACGAGAGAGAAAGTGAGAGTTTAAGGGAGAGAGGAAGAAAGATAGAAAAAAAGACAGTTTAGATAGAACTATACACAGACATAAATTACAGAAACAAACGGCGACAGGCACGGGATCGTCAAGCTCACCAATGAAGAGTTTGTGAAGCTCTCTAAATCATACCCAGCAACTCTTTAAATGACGACAGTAGCTTAGACACCAAGTCATCGGGGCCTACAGAGTTGACAAGCCTGTACATGGCTAGGAGCCTATAACTCTATCATGTGATAAAACGTGATAAAGGAGACACCTTTAAAAGTCTCAGAAATACCCAAGAGGCGGTGGTTAATTTTCTTTCTTTTTTTTTACACTGATTTAACTTAGACTTGAGGTTTACAAGTGTTATAGGGTTGGAACGCCAGTTACTACGGCAACCCATTCCTCACAAAAGTGACAACATAGCTGAAGAGTCCTTGTGTAGTGTCATGTTTCATCTGTGTATTAATGGATGAAGGCATTTTCCATATTTATCAAGACAAAATTGAAGAACATGAAAAAAATTATAAAATACAGTTAGACTAAACATAAGCACTCTAAATAAGACCACCAAAAAATTCCAATGGAATTGAATTAGAAAAATTTGATCAGGCTTGGATGACCTCATCTGCATAGGTGGTCACGCCTTCAGAGCTGAACTGTGTCTATCTCAACACAATACAAAAGGGAGCAAAATGAATTGGACTCAGTCTGTACTCATGCATGCAGTACATACATATCAGTTTAGATTTGGGAAAAAATCACAGGCCATATTAGAACTGGAAACTTCTAAACAAATTTGTGCTGCATAAATGTGAACTGAACTATCATGATGACTATCTTGGGAAAATGTACACGGATATATTTTTTCACACTGGTCGTATTTAAATGGAAATGTGATACAGTGCTTTGCTTACGTCTCTAGACAAATGAGTCAAGTTGAACTGAGACCATGGCAGAAATATTTCTCACATCATTCGATAACAGCAGGGCTGAATTGAGACACGCTCCCCAGTGATCGAGAAAAACAATTACTAGAGCTAGAGCTAGAGAGAGAGAGAGAGAGAGAGAGAGAGAGAGAGAGAGAGAGAGAGAGAGAGAGAGAGAGAGAGCAAGAGAGAGAGAGCGAGAGAGAGAGAGTGAGAGAGAGAGAGAGAGAGAGAGAGAGAGAGAGAGAGAGAGAGAGAGAGAGAGAGAGAGAGAGAGAGAGAGAGAGAGAGAGAGAGAGAGAGAGAGAGCTGAGCCTCAAGTCTAGAGGGCTCCAGTCCAGATGTGTCAGTGGAGTACGCTGGACTCTGTGTCTCCCTGTCTCCCACACATTACACATGCATATGGAACCAACAGTCCTGCAAATGCAATACATTCATTAAAAAGAGATACATGAGAAGATGTATTTGTCCTGAATTTTTAATATTCAAACTACAGAATACCTATTGTTGATGTTTGGGAATTCTGAAAGGTAATTGGCTCATGCAAGTATTCTCGGAAGTACTCATAACTGCTTTGTTTTAATGGTATTTTCGTTATTTACAATATCTTACAACCCTTTCCCTGTGCTGCAGACATTCACAAATTCTAAACTGGCCATGCCAGACGGTTTTAATTATAGACTTGTCCACATTGTCCTGTTGGATTTGTGAAATGGAGCAACAGCAAAGGCCAGCAGAGCTCCCGTACTCACCAGTGGTCAAGGCTGAAGTTATTAAAATATATCTTCATCATTCAGACCTCATGTGACGAGACGTCGGAATTAAAGTTACCTCCTAGAATCCACAAATCACTCCTCAGAGTGAGGCATGTAGCCACTTCTCTTCGTAAACAATAAAACAATACTAAAACAGTGTGTTAAGTAATTGATTGGCGGGTAATCAAACAGTGGCAGTTTGGTGTCCGCTCAGAGAAAAACAACCTCAACATTATGAGCAGTGAGTCGCTGGCCACATCGAAGCAGAACTCCCAGACAAGTTCACTTTTAGCAGCTCACATGGCTGCTAACCAGTGTTGTCTGATAAATAAGGATGAAAAAATGCAATTAGAAACATCTGGAGTTTGTTGTGGTTTGTATTGCGTTGATGGGAGTCCCTGGCTGTCTGACTAGAATGGAGTAGGGTGGATTGATGGGGGTGTTTTTAGCAGCTGTAAGTCATCAATAGTCATATTGATTAATTAATTAATTGATATGGAAATAGAGAGACATTGTGGAGGTGATATGAGCAGATTGAGGGAGAGAGAGAGAAAGAGTGAATTAGTGCTTACTATTATTATTATGCCCCCTGTTATCTATTCACTCCATAAACCCAGTAGCGACCTCTGTTGTTATAATTTAAGGAGTGGATACAAATAACACGATGTTTGGACAGCTTTAATGGTATTTACGTAACATTTTTATACATATGATGTATATGGCAGCTAATCATATGACTGGGTGATAAGAAGAGCGACAAATATCAAAAGGGAGGATGAAAGAGGAAACAACTCAGCAGGGAAACTTCACCTCGTCTACTTTGACAGGCTGGGTCTATAGGCTAACATACCAAGCTGTGCGCAGATGATTCCAAACCATTCAAAAATGAATTTTCATCGTTGTTGTTAGAAAATAAGAAAAAGAAAACTGATGTGGCTTGCTTGCTGATCGTTTGAGTCCGTGTGAACGCTGTTAATTCTCGCGGCTGCTCAGAAAGGAAGCAGAGTTACCATTCGTATAAAAGACATTGGATGCTTCCTTAGCTTTTATAATGGTTGTAAAGTTGGCTGACTCTAGAAAGAGTCTACATGTTAAAAAAGTATTAATAAATAGGAAGCGTGATTTGGTTACAAACATTTCAAATAATTTGATTGGTTTGGTCTACCAAAAACTTTAAGACAAAAAAACAACAATAGCCTACAAGTTAATCAACGGAGTAGTGGTGTACATAAAATGTTTTTGTATTTAAAGTAATTCAACTTAGGTGATTATTTGAAAAAAGGATGTATATATATATAATATGTACAATTATTCATCATTGTCATTCTCTATAAATACTAGTTTCCATTGCCTGTCATTCACATCAGCATCCTCACAGCGAGTAAAGGCTGAATTCATACCGTAGGCATGCACAGAGCGGGAGCGCGATATAAGTGCGTCCTCCTTATCCGAGTGATCTCTATCCCGCTTCAACAAAGCACTTGACCTTCCCAAATGCTCTCCTGTACTCCCTGAGTGACGTAAAGAAAAAGTGGGCTGGCAAAGTTGGATGTGCAGTAGTTTAGAACGCTATCCGTGCGCGCTGGAACGCCACTAGTGCTCCAGTGTTCATATAGCACGCTTAATGGTAGTAAAGTCGTCGTTACTCCAATGCAAATATCTTGGCGGAGATTGAGGACCGTGCACGGATGTGTTCGCGAGACACAGAGAGAGAGAGAGAGAGAGAGAGAGAGAGAGAGAGAGAGAGAGAGAGAGAGAGAGAGAGAGAGAGAGAGAGAGAGAGAGAGAGAGAGAGAGAGAGAGAGAGAGAGGGAGAAAGAGAGATATATAGCACCTGTGAGCGTTCTGGTTTGCATTTCTACAATTCTTCTTCATTCACAACTCGTGAGTGTGATACGGATTTGTTTTAATGACTATCCCCAGCCAATCACACCTGGACTTGCGGTCGCCAACGCCAAGCCAAGCGCATCTGTCTCTTGCCGCTGAACTCAATTGGACCTGAACCCCAGTTCAAACTAAACAAACACATCTTCAAGACGGAATATTGGACGTTGTTTCACTTGAATTACGGATCATTCGCACTCCTTTCACAACTTTTAACGCAAAAATCACTCAAAAAATCACAGCATGGAGATCGTTTTCATCAGATTGGCGTGCGCTTTGATAGTAATTTGTCTTTTGGATAAGGGGTGAGTTGAATGCAACTTTAGTACAAGCAAAACTTTAATCAAATAAAACGAAAAGCAGCTTTCCAAAACTACTTTCAACGCTTTTGAAACGATCCAAATGAATAGTTAATACAAAACGGGCACATACGGTTTGCTTTACACAATGCGAGCCGGTTAAATTATTTAGGAAATTATTTAGGATATATATATATATATATATATATATATATATATATATATATATATATATATATATATATATATATTGAACGTATATGTTTGTCGGGTGACACCTCATGTTGTCATCTGTAAAGGTCAGACCTTTGATTTACACAGCGGCAATTTAATTAAATCGGCTAATATATCTATAACGAAGCTTCAAATTGTATTTATATTCAGAAAAGTAAGGCAGAAAACGAATTGTCATGCTTGCTAATAGAAAGATCCAACCACCAGGTTACTGAACATTTGATAAAACTTTTTTAAGTTAAAAAAAAGGATAATACAGAATACAGAATTTCGTCAAATACAGAAAAGATGACGAAAGAAACAAAACGCAAATGCCAACTTGATTGTTGCCGTACATTGGAAAATCTCACATGTAAAGATAGTTGATGCAACCAGTATTTCATAAAAGCAGGGAGCGCAACAGGTAGGAACAGGGCCCCAATTACAAAGGAGAGGAATGTTAAAAATTGAATTCCTGTCAGAACGTCGGGGCACAGCCTTGAAAATGAATAAAATGGTAATTCATGGTAGGGGATGTTTTTATCATGCACTGGTGATACATGTAGTTATTGGTTTGTGTGGTGTGTGTGTGTGTGTGTGTGTGTGTGTGTGTGTGTGTGTGTGTGTGTGTGTGTGTGTGTGTGTGCGGGCGCGCACACATGAACACGTGTGCAGGTATGCACATGCATTCATTTGCTATTCTGCATGTGTTGATTGTTTACCTGCATGTTGGGTCATTTTCTGTTGGTCAGTGTGCTGCTGTGCACGACGGCAATCAAAAGTAATGCGACAGGGCAACCTTTTTTCCCCCAGCTCAAACCCTTCATCAGCGTAGCCACTGGCCAGTGTTTTCCGTGTAACTGTTTTGTCTGTGAAGTACTGTTCCTCCACGAGGTAGAACAGAGCTCTGAGACCGTTGACAGCCGAATGACTGTTGTTGGCATGATTGATGTGCAACAGAAGCTCCCGTGTGGTTCTGTTTTCATCAAACACACACCGGCCGACAGCAACGTAAAACTCACAGCGCGCTCAGAGGACAGGTTCCTCGTAGGTGATTTGAAACCGTTGACAGATCATCTAGGGTTAGAGCAGCTGCACTGCTATTAGAGTTGTAGTGTTTATTGGCCATCAATAAAGGTTGAGGTGAGATTAAACATGCATGGGAAGCCGCCTCCAGCTTTAAGCGTTATGGCTGCTATCCTAACGGGTTGGATTTGATGGAATACTGAACTGGGATGTCATTAACAGACAAAAATGCCTGAGTTGCACCTTTAACAATGGCTATAAAAACATTAATTGTGATAATACCAGCTGTTTTATCAGAGGAACTTTGTTTTACTACACTCATTACATATTTATCTTCTTCAGACCCTTGTCTGCCAATCATTAGGTTATGGAACGTGTTAAACCAATGAGGGCCGTTAGGAAACCATGCTTCTGGATATCTCGTCTGGAAGCCCTTGAGAAGATGACAATTGAAATAACCGAAGTCAATACAACAGCAATTAAATTCAGCAAATTGGGAGAAGCAAACGAAACATAAAAGGATGTATAAAAAAAGAGTACATAAAAAAATATATTGTAAATTCAAAGCTATCAAGCCTTAGACACTTACCTTATTTTCTGAATGGTTTCTCCTCCCTCCCCCCTCACCCACGTGCAGGGTGGTAGACTCCAACGAGATCCTGGGCCTGAAGCTCCCCAACATCGACCCCATCCTCAACGCCAACACGGTGTGTCTGACGCTGTCGGGCCTGAACCGCCGCCAGCAGGACGTTTGCATGCGCAACCCGGACGTCACAGCCTCCGCCATCCAGGGCATCCAGATCGCCATCCACGAGTGCCAGCACCAGTTCAGAGGTCACCGCTGGAACTGTTCCAGCCTGGAGACACGCAACAAGATACCCTATGACAGCGTGGTCTTCAAACGAGGTGGGGTTCAGCTCTCGTACACAACTACATGGGGGATTTGTAACAGTTTCCAAGACACTGTTTTGGGGATTCCTAATGTATGCATGATATGTTATGCACGTCAAATTAGCAGGAGACAGAGTTATCCCTCTTCATTTCATTTTTTCTACTGATCGTTTTTTACTGATCTTAGTCAAATCAAAAAAGGTCGGCATGCTGCAATCAATTTAGGATCATCTTGCCCTTACATGACTATGGGCCCTTCAACAGGTAGATCACATGTAACCGTACACAGCAAGGGCCCCCCTAAATAACCGACAATATCGTCCACCACACCCCAGTATAGTTCTCAAAAGAGTTTGGTTACCCTTCAGATACATATCCCACCATATTGTTCCCCTAGCCATAATGGTTAAAGGGTATATCCCAATGACTTGCACACTCCCGGTGACAATAAAAGACACCACTATGTACAGTATAGTATTTTTTCCCCATCCCACTACACAGTCCTTTAATGGCCTGTACACAAAAGGAGCAGCCCAGTTCAAAAGCGCTTAGTCACCTTGAGACCACTAAACCTATAGGGCAGATCAGTTTCCTCCGAGTGCTTTGTAGTGCTTTCGGAGCTTCTCAAGTCAACCACAATGGATGAAAGAGGATCTTTAGAGCCGCAAAAGCCCTTCAGATGGACTCATCTCGGGTTATTTACTGTGAACAACAGCTGTTCTTAGAAGACCCCACTAACAGCACCTGGACCATGCAGCAGGTGATTCCAAACTCCAAACTGACCTCACTTTCAGTTCAGGCGGGGGAAGCAGGAGTATCTTTTCTTGAGATCTCTTTTCAGAAGGTTTGATAGTCTTAATGGTTGTGTTGGTAGGATCTCTTGCTTGCCCAAAAATATATCCAACAGATAGTGTTGAGCAGTGTCGTTTTGGCTGCTTTATTACAGAAGTAGGCAGTAAAGCCTTTTAATTTTTGGAATATCCATTATAATGCAATTTGGTTGTTTACATATTTTGTTGGGTATTTGGTTGGTCTGTTGTTTTATGGCAGTTGGATTAATTTGAGACATACATTTCCTCATAGTGACACTGTGATTTCAACACTTCTTGAACGCAGTAAGCGTATCATGATTTTGGGGAAGAAGTTGCCATAAACATTATCCATGGTGACTATGCACTAGTGGGAATTCATCACATCCTGCCATAAACACTGTCACATCTGATTTTCCAGACACTCACCCGAATGTTTATTTACCATAATCTCTAGGGTTTACTTAACACAATTGCTGTATCTCTATATGTTTATCTATCTCCCCACACACCTAATTTCTAACTTTCATGCTGAGTCATTTGAAAGCTGTTTGTCATTATTTACGGAGGCAGTTGGGTGTCTGGGTTCCCTGTTTTGCCCCGGGTGCTGAAACTCCTAACCTTTGATATAAACAACACAAAATAGAAACTGTACAACTTGCTATGCGTGTGTTCTCTTCTACAATAGCTCAGAGATGAACACACAGATTAATACGTCATGGTCCTAGCGTTGCGTGCAGTGAGTGTATGAAAGTGGTGTTAAGCTTTTTACTACTTTTTAATTGAGCAGTTTTTTCTTTACAAATTTGGTTTAAGCATAGATATGACCAGGTTATTAAACTGTAAATTTTGACTCAACTAAGACAGTTTAAGACCAGTAAACCCTCAACACCGACAATGTATTCAATTCCCATTGGGTGGCCGGCCTGGGACGGCTTTCTCAAGGGCGTTCCATTGTGACTGGAATCAATCGACATTCTCTCAAACCGCGCTTTGCTGTTCTATGAACAGCTCCAAGCGTGGCAGGTACCCTCCACCACTGTGTGTCTTTGTTTGGCTATCTCATTTTACTACAGGTGGGTCTTCTGTGGCTTGGGCCACTTATCTCCATGTTGATGCAGAACTTTTATGTTCAATCCCATTTAGCCCGCATTAAAAAAGTAGGCTAAAGTCAGTCAGGCGGAGATCTATCGCCCCCTCTCTCTCTCTCTCTCTCTCTCTCTCTCTGTCTCTCTCTTTCTCTCTCTCTCTCTCTCTCTCTCTCTCTCTCTCTCTCTCTCTCTCTCTCTCTCTCTCTCTCTCTCTCTCTCTCTCTCTCTCTCTCTCTCTCTCTCTCTCTCTCTCTCTCGCTCTCTCAAGCTCTTCCTTCCTCTTCTCCTCCTTGATCTGCCTGAGCTCCTCGCCAGGGCTTCTCCTAATGCATTTACTCTTCTTGCCAGTGCAAGTGCTTGTGAATTTGTTCTCAGCACTTTCCCAAGTCTCGGCGGCAAAAGTAGAAACCTGTTTAGTGGGTTTCTGTAACACAAAGTGACAGTTTCCTTTGAATCTTTCATTCTTTTTGCCACTTCCTCTGCCATCAGCTCAGCCGGGCGTGCCATGACCGGTAAATTATTTGTAAGATTGATTTGTTCCTGGCCTTCCGACTGGTCGGCGGCCCGCTGCCGAGTGACGCTGGAGCTAAAACCGTCCCTCCACGCATGGGGCTCAAGGCTGGGCTTAAGTGCCGTTCTTACCCCCTCCAACCCACACAGACACTGACACACGCACACCAGTACGCACAACAAACCCAAACCCACACAGACACTGACACACGCACACCAGTACGCACAACAAACCCAAACCCACACAGACGCTGACACACGCACACCAGAACGCACAACAAACCCAAACCCACACAGATGCTGACACACGCACACCAGTACGCACGCCAAACCCACACAGACACTGACACACGCACACCAGTACGCACGCCAAACCCACACAGACGCTGACACACGCACACCAGTACGCACACCAAACCCACACCCACACAGACGCTGACACACGCACACCAGTACGCACAACAAACCCACACAGACACTGACACACGCACACCAGTACGCACACCAAACCCACACAGACGCTGACACACGCACACCAGTACGCACACCAAACCCACACAGACGCTGACACTCGCACACCAGTACGCACACCAAACACATAAGTATATAAACCTATAGACACACACATCACACATACATGCACATGCACACATCCACACATACACACACATCAATATCCTATAGACACACATATCACACACGTGTGTGATATGTGTGTATTTTTATTTAAGTCAATTGATTTTTTGTTACAAAAGTAATGTAAGAAACACTTTAGTCCATCCATGCAGATTAAAGGAATAATACAGCCTAAAACACTTTGACATGGTAATAAAATGCACATTGGTGATGTACAACGCACCTCAGGTCCTTTACTCTATTGTGTCCTACGTCACACAGAGTGATTGCTGCAGTAGTTAAAATGCTGTTTTAAGGGAGAGTATGTCTTCAAATTACAATAGCACCAATCATAAGTATCAGATATGAGTTTCATTACCAAATGGCAACCACTCAGGGGTTCTGTCTCAGAATCAGTGCACATTACATTTTTGCTATGTTCCTATGGTGAGAAATCTGTAATTTAGATAGAGGACACACATATGTTTGCCGGGCCAGCAGCCTCGTCCATCCAGAATGCACTTTGGCTATGTGGGCTTGGCCATGATCTCTGTACAGCTGCTGAGGAAGTGGCCTGTTCGAAGAGGAAACAGCCTGGTCGTCAGCGTTAACCCGGACCATTAGGTGTGTTCGGGCAGCGGGGAGCCCAGAAATGGCCTATGCATCCAGGTTTCGATATTCCGGCCCGGATCAGTCGTGAAACGATTCATCATTCCCTTTTGCTTTGAGCATAAACTTGCTAGCCTCAGTCATAGCTGCATACTGAAATGTTCATCCAAGTGTTGGCTACAACTTTGTGAAAGATTTATTTTATTATGTTTGGGACTTTGAGTATTTCCTGAAGGTGAAGGGTACGGGTTTGAAATCAAGCACCAAAAAACTGCCATTGAGTGTTCTAGTATTCATAACTGGCTAAGCTAAAGTTAGCGTTGCCAGTTATCCGAGCCAAATCACCAGCTCGCTAATCCCGCAGCAGTAGGCCGTGTGGCATACCATTGTATCATAGCATACTGCCAAATGCCTATATAGCTTTCACAATGAACATTAAAGCCTGTTATACATATCGCAATAATGCATTTGATTAATAATTATATTTATAAATGTACCATTTACAGAATGTTGCCTCCTCAAGTTGAGAGGGGGCAGCGAAAGTCATTCTGGGTAACGGAGGAAAATAGCCCACTGGAGGAGCAGATCACGGGAAGCCTGACATGACAGCCAGTGACACATTTAAATAATGATAAAATACAACATTACACATAGGACTAATAGGACCTGGGGTGCATTGTACATAACCAATCAACCTTTTATAACAATATCAATGTATGTTTTTGGCTGTATTATTACTTTGAGATACATTTTTCTTGAGACATCCCTGGTCTGATGTTGTCACGGTGTGTGTTTTCAATTATTTTATTCAATATCAAAACACAGTTGTTCAGAAATGTATACATTTCACTTGAACAAAAAAGAAGATATATAGATTCTATAAGAATAGCCTTAAGGAAGCTGGATCATGCCCTGCTAAAAAGAGAAATAGCATTTAAACCGTTTTATCCGCCTGAATCACTTCCCCCTGCGAGCGGTGAGCTATAAAGCTTAAGTGGTTTCTTCTTATGTGTTCTTTACAAGTTTCCATTATAATCTTCCCTATTTTCTACATCAGTAAGTTATTGCCAGTGTGTCTGTTTTTAAAGAACATAAAGGGCGCATGCTGAAACTCACTGAACTGAGTTCCAATTAGAAACATACAGTTAGGGAAATGTCATATCATTCCCCATGTTCTTATGCCTTCTTCGTAGTATGCGCACCTGTGCGTGTGGATGTGTGCGTGTGTCTGTGTGTGTATTCATGTTGGCATCCATGTGTCAGAATTACAGATGTCTTAATACAGATAAAAATAGGTGTTTGAATAATTGAAAAAGGAGTGGGATGTGATTATCAACTGAAGATGAAAGGATAAGCATAGCTTGCATAAACTTGAACATTGTCAGCTTGTGTACGCTTCTGTAGTCCTACCCTGAACCATATTGTTGGGGTATGAAACAAGAACATAACAATAACCTATATCAAACATCAAGTAAACAAAATGTTAGCCTACTAGATGTACATTGTCATTAAATCGTCATCACGTATGGGGACATATTATACAGTAGATGAGATGTAGAGAAGAGCCACGCTTCTGTGGAGATTTCATTACAAATAAGTTTCCAAATACACGATGAGTCAGCCATGCTTTGATGTTCGCTAACCACAAACACAGCCAGGCCAGCCAGGCCAGCGCCGCTACCGAGCTAGCTTAAAGCTTTGGACCAGCAAGAATTTTCATGATAGAGATGAAGACTGCCTCTGATATTATCAATTTATTTCACCACTGCTTTTGCTGCTACCGTAACCGCAAAGAATAAGAAATTGGGTCAAAAACAATATTTAGCAGCACTGCCAAAAAGGTGAATGTTGTAGCTAACTGCTAATCGTATTGTGTCTTATTGCATAGACATACTGTATATGTATATACATATTTGCAAAACAGCTAACACTCGTTTGGTTTGGTGGTTCTCTATGCATGGTGGTGAAGGCGGAAGGAGACAATGGCCTTTTTATGAGCATGATGTCAGAGTCCTCTGATGGGAGAGGTCTGTTCACTTTCAGATGCTCCTCGGAGATGCAGCATGGAAATGTTTGGCAACTGCTCATTTCACTTTTGTCCTAGAAGTTCCTCTCTGCATCCACACTTTGGCCCTGTGTGTATGTGCCTGACTTTACTAACTAGAAAAACCTATTGTAAAACATAATTTTACATGCGCGAAAAACAGCTTTTAAAAGCCAACTAAGCAAAAATACTTTAAAGAAATAAGTGAGTCGAGTTTCACTTTTCCTCTGCCACCATTTTTAAACTGAGTCAAGATTTAGGGTTTGGGAACAAAGGTAGCTAACTTTGGAAACTTTTATAAGGGAAGAGGTTGTTTATGCTACTTCTGCCATTAATATAGGAAGAACCACCACAACTGTAGTGCAAGTCTCCTTTAGAATACCACAATTTGTTTTGGAGTTAAAGTAGGCTGCATCACAGAGATGGATTATATATAGATGTGGTCCCACAAATGACATGACCTATCAGTGCATGTGTGTATGGATGTTTTGTTTTGCAGCTATGTTTATCATACACCATCATATCTTTTAGGGCTTTCCATTGAAAAAACAACCCCTCACTTCCAGACACGTTTGAACCCATGTCATGTCTATCAGCATTGCCTACCATCTTCTCGCATACTGCTATTTACAATTTATGGTGAATTCAGATACTTGCGGACATCCCATCAAATTTAGACTGCGGATGCAGATTGATTGTCAAACTTTATTGACGGTGTTTGAACCATAGACCCTTTCGAATGCGAGCCTAACAATCCTGGACTGTCCTGCCCCTCACTAGATTATCCTGCTCCTCTTCTACCCAGTCATCTCTCACCCTTAACCCCTCACATTCCCTCTCTCCCATCCCCCCCCCCCCCCCCCCCCCCAGGGTTCCGTGAGAGCGCCTTTGCCTACGCCATCGCCGCGGCAGGCGTGGTGCACGCCGTGGCCAACGCCTGCTCCATGGGCAAGCTGAAGGCATGCGGCTGCGACGACAAGCGCCGTGGCGACGAGGAGGCCTTCCGCATCAAGCTGCACCACCTGCAGATGGAGGCCATCCACCGCGGCAAGGGAATGGTGCACGGGGTCATGGAGCACTTCCCCGCCGAGCTGCCCGGGCCCCAGGACTCCTGGGAGTGGGGCGGCTGCAGCCCTGACGTGGAGTTTGGGGAGAAGTTCTCGCAGGACTTCCTGGATGCCCGCGAGACCTACAAGGACATCCATGCACGCATGAGGCTGCACAATAACAGAGTTGGGAGGCAGGTAAGAAGAGTGTGTGGGGGTGGGGGGTGGGGGGGGGGGGGGGTGCATGAATGGAAGAAGACTGCCAAAGGTTGTTTGTTGTTGTTTGGGGAGGGGTGGGTTGTTTAGTCTGGGGCTGGGCTGTAATTATACAGTAGGCACACCATCCGAAACTGACATTTTATTAGGTACAGTTACCGCGAAAATGGCCTTAGGATTTTGTTGCCCCCGCATTTCTTGCGAGTGAGCACAGACATCAATCACTTGATTCTGTGTGTGTGTGTGTCTATGTGTCTGTGTGTGTGCGCGCTTATGCGTGTGTGTCTCTACATGCCTGCCTGTGCCTTTTGGTAAATATTTGTTCCACTCTCCCTTTATTATTTTCTGTGCTAAACAAGTTTCCCTGCCACACTGGGATATTACTCATTCCCCCATGTAGTAAAAAACCACATTCAAAGTATTTGATGAGGTTTACCAGCTTGTTCTAAGACAAATTTAAAAGGCCAAATTATATTGTCTTCTCGGTTTTATGTCGCCTGCTGTTAACTAATTAATTAAATTAACTAACAAACTAACAAAAAAGATTTAATTAAAGAAAGTTGCATGTTATCACTTAATTGTAATATAACGCACATTGACCAGGAATATGCGTGTTGAAAATGTAGATGCAGGATGGATGCTGGATGGATGGAGAAGAGAGCTATTGTAGATTTTACAATAGGTTCCACTGTGTACGGCTCTGAAAACAGAAAATAAACAGCTGTAGAGTGGGTGTACTTAGGGCCTGAGGGCCAGTGATCACGTCCCACAACGAATAACACACTTTGATTTTGTTGGCAAGAGCCACAATAGAGCCTATCACTCCAGAGTCCCAAAGCCTGGACGTGAACTTCTTTGGGCCTATGGGGTTCCCTCGACAAAAGTCATAAATATCCCTTTTCCCTCCCACTGGGTTTCCCCGTTTGTGTCGATGAAATAAAATAATCCACTGGCCATTTTCCATTGGCACTTTTGGCCGCACCGAGTCAAACCATGCTGCTCTGAATTGCGTTTTCATTACCCGTTTTAACATGCCGAGCTGTGCCAGTTCACGCCCGAGATGGACCATCTCCAGAGTCAGGCCTAAGCGTGCCGACCCTCCTCCAAGCTGGCTGGGGAGACGTCAGTCCTGCTTCCTGTTTGGAGCAAGAAGTTGTCTCTCAAATTGTAGAAATACAGTATAGACCTATAAAAGGACAATAAGTGTGTTCTTATGTCTTAGACGCATCGCCATGCACGCAGAAGCTAGCTGCTTGATTCGTTACTAATCGTTCATTCCTATAACGATATGAGCCTAATTAAAAAGGGTAATGAAGGTTTAGATAGAAGTGCACAGCAGTGAAATACCTTGTTGAAAAAGGACTGATTACTTTCAGGTTAGTCTAGGTCTAAAGACTGAACATTGGAAAATATTTCACACTATTAGATCGCTGATATTGATATTATCAAGGACATCGTGCAATCTAATTTAACAGTAGGCTATCATTTAAAACCAGTCCAGGATCCAGTTGGATCGGGAGCTGTTCAGACCCAGGTCCCTGAGCTTGATGACGAGCTTGGAGGCCACTATGGTGTTAAACGCTGAGCTGTAGTCAATGAACAGCATCCTCACGTAGGTAGTGGTTAGTAGCATAACACATACAGTATTTGGGTTTGCCTGATGTTGCCAACGTTAAGCAGTGAACCCCAGTTACTGATGAAGGTACCTTGTATCGATGGCGATCTTGACGTTATTAAGACGCTAAAACACATGTTACAGTGTTTGTTGGAGCAGATTCTTCCCCAAACTCCTATACGTTGTTGTCACAAGTAACATTACATAGAAAGTCAATGTGAAAGTTGAACAATGTACACTTCTTAGGACAGCTTGCATTCAGAAGTGTGCATATTGTAGGGAGAGACCACCACAGTAATGACAACTTGTTTACCTCTGGGACTTTACGATTCCTGTATAAGAACATTGATAAGGGTTCCTCCCTCAAGGGTTTCCTCCATCAATAGTCAGAGAAGGCCTACAAAGTGATCATTCTTTGTCTGACCAACTTGTGTATTAAGGAGTTATTTGTCTGTCAAGGAGTTAAGGTTAATGTGATTTTTTTGGCCTGTTTTCTCAGAGAGTTGCAAAATATTACTGGTGAAATTCACTTCTTATGGTAGGTTGAGTGGGAAGTTGATCAATAAGCATAATCTAATTGATTCAAATCTATTTATATATCATTATAGGCCTACCTATATGATACATCTCTATTTTCACTAATTATCATCAAAAAGCGAGTTGAATTCATCCTAACGGAGCGATACACTAACTATGTGACTAAATGTCAATTTCCGAAACAATATTCCTCAGAGTTAGCATTTCCAAGGCTAATGATTTGAGCCAACTAGTTTCCACTGAACCCTCCTCCCTGCCTGCTCCCTGTCTCTGGGGGATAGGACACAGAGATGTAAATGACAGAGATAAGCCGTGATAGCTTCCAGCAACCAGAGCGCCGCACAGACAAAGAGCAGTGGTAAATTGCTCATTGTTCTTCGCTTCCTCCTGTGTAATTTGGGCCTGTATCTCTCCATCAGTTTACTTCTGGTTTCCTTGATTATGCAGACAAAACACTGAATGTGGAAGGAGGGAGGGATGGCTGGACGCAGCAAAGCTAGACAGCACCTCCGGCCCAGAGGCTTAGGGCGCTCTCACACCTCTAGTTCACTAGACTCGGGCTGATTTAGGAGGGAAGTTTACACTTTGTCGCATTGTCATGTGGTTCAGTTAGCGTTCACACTGGACTTTTACATTTCTCTGCTGATAAAAGTGTTTAAAATATGCCATTTGAACATTCAAGATGACCAACCAAAGATATGTCTTTCTTTTGTGCTCTTATCACAGTTACAAATGTCTCAAATGGCTTCACCGCATTATGAACCCCTACCCCTAAGCCCTTTAATGGCCATGGAAAACCTCTGCTTTAGAATGGTCCCCATCTTAAAGCTCAGATGTTAGTTTACCCATACGTGATCAGGGGTATGAAGAGAGCTGTGAGGACTCTCAGGAATGTGAACTGTAAATTAAACAGAACCAGGTAGAAGCCTGTGTGTTAAATGTTGGGAATTGCCATTGACTCAATGAACAGACCGTATGCAGTTAAACCCTCAAAGTGATTTCCATTCCGACATAATGAAGTCTATCGAGTTTAGCATTAAGTCAATGAGAATGATTAATGATATGCTGTTTTTGCCAAGAATCTCTCACCTGCAGTGATGGATTTTTATGTGAGAAAAGCCATTAGTGGGTGGGCTGTATCTTATGTCGAAGGACTGACGCACAAGACAAGACAATGAAGGCAAAGCGACTAGCCGAAGATGGTTGAAACAAAGACTTCTAAGAATGCAGAGTGAAGTTTATTTTACCGTGTGTTGCAGGAAGCCATAACTCATTGGCACAATGCATGCTAAGGAGGGCAGTTCTGTGGAAGAATTGTTTTTCAATACTATACAAATAAATGTCATGATGATAGCTCAAGTACAGTGATTTGAAGGTTAAACACGGTGTTCAGAGCATGGACACGCAAAAGAAAAAGAAACCCTCGCCAATCTTCCTCAGCGTTATGTGAACAGTCTATACAGGCATTCATACCGTACAGAGACATAATCACGGAGAAAATATCTAAACGTTCAAAATTCAATGGAATGTCAATGGTCAAAGAAAGAACCCTGTACTGCTCCAAGGTGTATTACAGGAGCAAGTTGACCGGCTGTGTATAAATCCATGATGGCTGCTCCCTAATGGCAAATAGGTAATTTGTTTAAAGAAACATTACTTCACAGTTGACTACAAACACGGTTGGGGCATCGTACCATAGTAAAGAGTGGACACACATGTGTTCATTAACCTTCACTCCCTATTTTGTGTATGTTCCACTTTAATATAGCTACTGTAACAGCCTATGGTCCATATGGTCTTACTGTGTAGCTTAAGATTTGCTAGGTTTACAACCTACAGGCTCTAGCCTAGCCTGTTTAGCAAGAAAGAAACTCCATGATCTCTTTGACCTTATGTTTGCTCGTTTAAATTGCAAGCATCTCAATGGCATCAAAGCAACTCCCCTAATTTAGGAGAGAGTATCTTTGCGGTGAACAAGGCTAAGAGACGGTTAAGTCCTGTGTTTAGCCCAATCAGACACTGGTCGGTGACCTTGGAGGACCTTGGCAAGTTTGAAGTGAACAAGTGGCCTTGTACTTTCCTACTCTGTACCTGCTCATGTCGCTCTTCTTCAAACGGAATGATTTTTGCATGTGCATCTTAAGTAAAGATGTTTCTCTCCTCTTGATCTCCTCTTCCTGAGGAGATCACAGGGGGTCACTCAGAACTATATTATCATGGCAATATTTATGCGCATAAGATGCACATGCAGTTCCCTTGGATGACAAACATGAATGTCAAGTCATCCAAATGATGAGACATGAGCCGCTACGGGTTGGGGCATCTTGCTCGAGGATGCTGACAGGTAGAATGCGGAGATTGGGTTTTGAATCAAGAACTTTTTGGAATGGAGTCAAACAGCCAAACAACTAGACTACCTTCCACCAAGTCCTGTCAAGTACTGTCTACAAACTGTGCAGTCCTCTTGACACTTCCAAATACCATGCGAATCACACCCATGTTTCTGTAATGCTGCAATTCATTTAGCTGGTGCAGGTGGATCTTCAAATGGAGCAGGCAACACGTGCCCGCACACCTCTCTCTCTCGTATAATTACCACTGCACTGACTCTGGTCTCTCTGTCAGGCCATATGAGAAGCACAGCATTCAGATCTGTAGGTTGTAGGATTACCATTAGTTGATGTGTTAGGAGAACAAGGATGATGATGATGATGATGTTTGAGACTTAAGACAGCTAAGTCTTGCAAAGAAAATAGCCAGTAATGCTGTGTGCGTATTTAGATGTATTCAGACGTCGTGTTCCGGTCCACACAAAATGGCATTTCAGGTCACTGAAAACAAAGCTTTTAAAAACCTCTTTCCATGGTGGAGATCTTTAAAAACTCTGTTTTGTGTGTATTCATATCGACCGGTGAATCAGAATTTTCGCAAAACAATGTCATCATGACCTTGATTTACACATGGCAATTGTTGTTTCACAGATTGAGCATGCGCCAGACAACGCCAAACGATGGCGGACTACCGGTGTGTTTACCAGTTGTGGTTGGTACTGTTAGGTTTCATTACATGGTTACAAGTCAACCTAGCGCAACTTCATCATTGGCGCCACTGTTCTATGTTCGCTGAAAAAACACATTTTCACATACATGTGGACTTGTTCTTGCATCAAGGATCAAACATCTTAGTGAGTTGTGTATAGGATAGGCTTTCTCAAGAAATGCCCGCTAAAAGGTTATACT
>JACYXH010000765.1:3747143-3762143 GCA_026745465.1 Lota lota
CATACATACACACACACACACGCACACACACACACACACACACACACACACACACACATGCCCTCGGATACAACCATCCTCAGACCCAGCTGTGTGTAGGTGTAGGAAGAGGCAAACGAGCAGATTTGAATCATTCATCTGGTCGTCAGTCCACCAATCAGCAAGTCTGGAACAAGGTGCTTAAGTGTGGAAGTGTGAAACACAATATAAAAACATATTTTGATATGTCACAATCTAATCACACTATAATCTCATGAGTCAAATTGAATGACTTAGCCTAACCTTTGCAGAGGTGCGTATGCATATCCTGCTTTAAACCAGATTTCCCTCGTGTTAACGTAAAAATCTCTCATTCGATTCTTTCACTTGCCACCCCCCCCCCCCCCCCCCTTCATTTGCAGCGTGTTTCAAACACATTCATGTATAGTTTTTCTCCTGAATCCACATGCAACACTTCTCAACATAAGGCAACTCAAACACAACACAACAGTAGCACAACATAACGCGGCCCACAACCACAAGGTTTTCTAGGCACTGGTGCAGGCGCTTTGTGTTTCATAATCTCTTTGAACAAAACAGCCTGTTTTCATTTTCCAATTACACATTTGATATACAAAAGCTAACTAGGTAGTGAGTTTTTCTTTCTTCTTTCTATTTCATGGTTTAAGAGCTCCGCTCCAGAGCTGCAGCTTGAAAACAGCCGTGGTATGGATGCAGTTATGTGACGCTGGGTTTAGTGTTTGTGTCTGTAAGGTTTAAGTGGGTTAGAGAGCTCCCTGATTACAGGCTGCCCATGTGTGTTTAGGGCCTTGCAGGTTTATGGTTCGCAGGGCCCTGATGTAAAAAATTTAGACCAACAGTGCATTCTGAAATCAACACAAAGTATGGCGGGATTATGGGTGGTGGAGGTTTACACAAGAAAAACACCTATCCTTATCTTAGGGCCGTGATACCGTCAACAGTGAACTATAGTCTCCTGACTATACCTTTTAAAAACTTAAGCATGCATTAATCTGTTCCATTTATCCATTCCCATTCATTCATTTACCAGAATGAGCTTTTAGATTCAACATTATAAGAAAATGCATGCAACTATTCATTTAAGAATGGCATACAATATGAATTTCTACCGAACATGACATTTCAAATGGATTAAATGTTTTAATGCCATTACCCCCATCCCTATAGCTAAATTGTAAACTAGTTTTGACAGCACATGCAATAAAAATAAATAAGGACAAAAACACAAGTTCCTTTTCTAAAGCCTTTCAAATAAATGTATTCATAATCCTTCATCAATTCCTTATCCTAATTACTCGCTGCGAAGAATACAGTTCTCCATATACTATTCATTTGATGCTTTTGTTTGTTGGCTTCTTTGTATAAACTTCCCTCCTCACTCTTTGTTCATTTATTCATTTCAAAAGGATGACTCAGGCATTCTTTTTTGTTTGTCATCAATCATCTCGCGAATTGATGCTGGGGAACGACAGTGGTTGCAGACTCTGACATGTGTGCTGAACTGGACCAGGCCAAAGCACAGCCATGAGTGCTGAACTGGACCAGGCCAGAGCACAGCCATGTGTGCTGAACTGGACCAGGCCAAAGCACAGCCATGAGTGCTGAACTGGACCAGGCCAGAGCACAGCCATGAGTGCTGAACTGGACCAGGCCAGAGCACAGCCATGAGTGCTGAACTGGACCAGGCCAAAGCACAGCCATGAGTGCTGAACTGGACCAGGCCAGAGCACAGCCATGAGTGCTGAACTGGACCAGGCCAAAGCACAGCCATGAGTGCTGAACTGGACCAGGCCAGAGCACAGCCATGTGTGCTGAACTGGACCAGGCCAAAGCACAGCCATGAGTGCTGAACTGGACCAGGCCAAAGCACAGCCATGTGTGTTGAACTCAGGGCAGAGTTCGTATAGGCCGTCGCCTAGGGCGTCAAACATCCATAGGGGGCGCCAAGCCAAGCAAGCATTGTGGCATGTTGATCTGATGAGGGGCAGCTTATGCTGATTTCGCCCAGGGCACCAAAAAGCCTAGGACCGGCCCTGTACCAGCCCAGAGCACAGCCATGGTCTGAACCAGAGCCCCATGTCGAGCCAAGGCCTCTTAAACTATTCAGCAGCCTCCTCTTCTCCTCATGCTCCTACCAGGGGATCAGCACCTCCTCCTTGTCTCCTCGTTCTCCCCTCAGGGGATCAGCACCTCCTCCTTGTCTCTTCGTTGTCCCCTCAGGGGATCAGCACCTCCTTCTTGTCTCGTCGTTCTCCCCTCAGGGGATCAGCACCTCCTCCTTGTGTCGTCGTTCTCCCACCAGGGGATCAGCACCTCCTCCTTGCCTCGTCGTTCTCCCCTCAGGGGAACAGCACCTCCTCCTTGTCTCCTCGTTCTCCCCTCAGGGGAACAGCACCTCCTCCTTGTCTCCTCGTTCTCCCCTCAGGGGATCAGCACCTCCTCCTTGTCTCCTCGTTCTCCCCTCAGGGGATCAGCACCTCCTCCTTGTGTCTACGTTGTCCCCTCAGGGGATCAGCACCTCCTTCTTGTCTCGTCGTTCTCCCCTCAGGGGATCAGCACCTCCTCCTTGTGTCGTCGTTCTCCCACCAGGGGATCAGCACCTCCTCCTTGCCTCGTCGTTCTCCCCTCAGGGGAACAGCACCTCCTCCTTGTCTCCTCATTCTCCCCTCAGGGGAACAGCACCTCCTCCTTGTCTCGTCGTTCTCCCCTCAGGGGATCAGCACCTCCTCTTCATCTCGTCATTCTCCCCTCAGGGAATCGGAACCTCCTCCTTGCCTCGTCGTTTTCCCCTCAGGGGAACAGCACCTCTTCCTGGTCTCCTCGTTCCCCTTACTCACAGGTGTTAGTATAAACAGACATACAAATAATGCACCTGAATAGAAACTCAATACTCTGTTTTACATTCTCACCGTAAGAACTCTATCTTATCTGGTTAGATTTGATCTGGGTCCTCTATCTCTCTCTCTCTCTCTCTCTCTCTCTCTCTCTCTCTCTCTCTCTCTCTCTCTCTCTCCCTCTCCCTCTCTCTCTCTCTCTCTCTCTCTCTCTCTCTCTCTCTCTCTCTCTCTCTCTCTCTCTCTCTCTCTCTCTCTCTGTCTCTCTCTGTCTCTCGGTCTCTCTCATTCTCTATCTCTGTTTCTCTCTGTTTCTCTCTCATTCTCTGTTTCTCTCTGTATTTATTTCTCTCTCTCTTTTTCTCTTTCTTCCTCTCTCTTTCTTTCGGTCTCGCTCTCTCTCGCAAACACACACACACACACACACACACATACACACACACACACACACACACACACACACATTATGCTGAATGCCTTTATGGGTGGGATTCACTTTGTTGTATTTGTGTGCATGTGTTGTGCATGTTTTGTGCTCTGTATAACTAAATATGTGTTTGTTTTTCGTCACAGCTTTGTGTCTATTTACATCTGTATGTCTGTCAGTGTGCGTGTGTTTGTGTGGGATGTGTGTAATTTTTGTCTTTCTCTAAATTTGCGCACGTGTGTGTTTGTACGTTTGTGTTTATGTGTTTCTTTGTGTGTATGTGAGTGTGTATCTTTTTTAATTTGTGTTTGTGTGTGTGTGTGTGTGTGTGTGTGTTTGTGTGTGTGTGTAGATAGGGGTGCAAGCAGCAGCATCTGTCAGTGCTTTGGGTGGCCTGGTGTTCCTGTCGGTAATTGGATCTTAAAGTTTAGACCTTGCGATGACAGACACACAAAAACACACACACACACATACATAAAGACGCACACACACACTCATACACATACACACAATAAGTCTCCAGTATACATAATGTGGGGACGCATGGTGCTTGAGGATGGCATTTGCTGAGAGAGAATGTGTGAGTGTGAGTGTGTGTGTGTGTGTGTCATGTGAGTTGGTGAAAGGAAACATTAAACAGGATCATTCAGTCCTATGCAGACATAAGTGTATGCGTTTATGTTATGTTACAGTGGCATTCTAAATCAACACTATACACAGTGTTGACGCTGTACTAAATAATAACTTTACTTCTATAATTAGGAATATATCAGTGGTTCCAACCATTTTACGCACACATTCCCACTGTTCTTGATAAAAGTAGCTAATTGTTGCATGATGTACAACAGGTAGTACTTCAAATTCCCATCAAATTAAATAAATGAACCCCTAGCTCAGAAAAGTGATGAATTTAAAAACTAGACAGCAAATCCTCAGACAAATCATACATAAGCTTTTAAAAGACAATCGCTGGGATTTCATCCTTTTTGAATACTTTGGATAGACTATAAAGTGTGACATTCATTACATTGTATCACTCTTTGTGCGACACGTTTCTAATTGTTCTTTCCGCCAGTGCTTTGCTTTTATCGGTCTGCAGTGTGTGATTGAGCTTTTTCAACTCAAAACAATACGTTCAATTCTCGCTTCCATCCCGTCTCCCCAGCAAGTAGCCCTGCACCTCCCACTTTGGGGAACACTGAGATCAACATTACATGCAGCATTGTGTGTCATCAAATGCATTGATATCCCTTCCTCTCTCCTCTCTCTCTCTCTCTCTCTCTCTCTCTCTCTCTCTCTCTGTGGGTGTCTCTTGGCCAGGTCGTGCTGAGCAACATGCGGAGGAAGTGCAAGTGTCACGGCACGTCGGGGAGCTGCCAGCTGAAGACGTGCTGGCAGGTGACCCCGGAGTTCCGCGTGGTGGGCTCTCTGCTCAGGGAGCGCTTCCAGACCGCCACGCTCATCAAGGCCCACAACCGCAACACCGGCCAGCTGGACCACTCCCACCACAACAACCACCATCACCATAGCAACCACCACAGCAGCAACAACCACCACCACCACGGCAGCAGCAACCACCATCCCAACAACAACAACAACCACCACCACAACCACCACAACCACCACCATCACCATCACCCGCACCCCCACCGCCGCCGCCAGCAGCCCAGCATCAACGAGCTGGTGTACTTCGAGAAGTCCCCGGACTTCTGCGAGCGCGACCTGGGCTCCGACTCCAGCGGCACGCAGGGCCGCATCTGCAACAAGACCAGCCCCGGCATGGACAGCTGCGAGAGCCTGTGCTGCGGCCGCGGCCACAACATCCTGCAGCAGACACGCAGCGAGCGCTGCAACTGCAAGTTCCACTGGTGCTGCTACGTGGTGTGTGCCGAGTGCCGCATCACCGAGTGGGTCAGCGTGTGCAAATGAAGGGAGACGGTGACCATGGCAACAACAACCACCACACCCACCACCACCAAGAAACTATTTTTTTTAATGTTATTAGTATTATTATTATTGTTATTATTATTTTCTGGATGGACAGACGAAGAGGGGGGTTGACAGACGTGACGAAATGCACTTCCTGCTCTTCCATGGCTTGTGCTGATGAACTGCGCTTTCCTGTCCAGACTGCAAATGGGGGGGGGGAGGAGGAGCAGGGGCTGAGATGGGCGTGGCCTGATTCTGAATATATATATATATATATATATATATATATATATATATATATATATATATAGTCTATACAGTATGTACAGTGGTGAGTGCGTGCAAGAAAGACTGAGCATGTGCAAGCGCGTGTGACAAAGTCCCAGCTTGAGAGAGGGACCTTTCATCGGCTTTTCTCCCAAGACAGACTGTGTCGTTGAACACTGATTCAACAATGACGGGAAACAGAACTTTGAACAATTCAGTTTGCGATTTTCCGAGCGAATGGAACTGAAACCAGCAAAATGCTTTACAGCTAAATTGTTTGTCTCACCAATATCTGAGTGGTATTCTGGGGAAAAAAAGCCAACATGAAAGGGAAAGGTCTAAGTCGTCTATATATTTCATAAGGACAAAACGATGAGAGTACGAGACATGATGAACTGGCCTCCAGGATGGTGATCAGGAATGAGCCTGGTATCTACCCAAACAAGGAAAGCAGAACGATAGAAAAGTGTCCATTCAGATCAAGCAGGTTGACCGCCGATGAAATATTCTGTTGGATCCTGCAGTATACACACCAAAATATAATTTTTTAAATAGCAGCTATTGACACCAACACAAAAACAGAGGGCCTGATAGAGTTCCTAAGTCAGTTGTGGGTCTTTTTATGCTTCATAGTATAAGAGTCTTAATATATTTCAGCCAACATACGTCCACTGTGTACCATGTTACGATGTTAAGATGCACTCCAACACATAATTGTCAACCCCCAATTATAAACTGTTGTTCCCCTAATGTTCCATTTGTCTGTGTTGTATATGCTACGAATGATCAAACTCCCAATTTTATTTCAGAACCTCAGGTATAATGTAACTTGGATTTCATCTTTAAGCCGACCCTAAACTACAAATACAATCCAATAAAGCAACTCCCCCCCCCCCCCCCCCCCCCCCCCCCCCAAACGTTGGTTTATTATAATAGTCTGATTAAAAAAGAGGCGATCCACTGTTCAGAAACAAGGGGACTGCTGGGATGTTTGTGAAAGGAAGACCTGTCTCTGCTCCTGATGCTCTGTCTGTCTGACTCTCCACCTGTCAAGCAAGGTCATTAGAAATCCTTAGACAAATGTTAAATATTGAATTACATATTGAACTTGTGGACATGGAGCACTTTTTTCACAGAACGCAAATGGTTCTCAGCCCTTGGGTGCCTCAGGGGCTAAAGCTCCCAGAAACACTTCCAACAAATTGAAAACAAAGAAGACAGGGAGCCTTTAGCTGCCCCAACACCTCCAGTCCTCCGGGTTGTCCGTGGCCCCCCTCCCTCACAGAAAGGCGTTCCTAACACACAGTGGTGCGGGGGCTGCGTGGCGTCCGCTGGTACATGCTACAGTATGGCGCTGCACATTTGATTGACATCAAAATCATAATTTTTGCCCAGAGGTTCTGTGCAAAAGTTTAAACGTTTTTGGCACAAACATGCAGTGGAGGCCACCACCGGTCTGTCCCTCTGTCTCTCGTTGTATGTACGGGAATGCACAAAACACAAACACAAACACACGCTGCATAAATGTGACATCGTCAGTCATCGGTCTATACATTCCCTGCTTTGTGATGCAATGTGCCCCGGTGTAAAATTAGCCATAGTCTGTTGTATTTCTGTACCGTCTCACCTGTTTTGTTGCTAACTATAACCTCAGATGTACTGGTTGGGGTCGTCTTGATGGACAAGTTCAATGTCTATCAATAGCTTAAGGCAGGTATGGGCGGTAAACCAACAACCTTTCCCAGATGTCCCAGATCTTACAATGAGTATGTCTTACCAGCGTGTGTAATTTATTTAAGGCAAATACTATTTTCTGTGTTTGGAAGAAAACAAATAACAACCTAAGATGATTTCTAATATTATTTTGACACAGATCATTTTTGTAAATGCAGATATAGGTTGTTTGCACATGCAACATATTGTTCAGGAATTTTTGGTGACATCACCAAAATGTTAGTTTTTTTCATGTTGCAAATTGTATGTAAGTATGTATGTATTTTTTATGTTTTAATAAGGTTATTATTTAAGTTATTTTATTTTTGTGGATAACTTAATATTTGTAAAACAATAAAGAAAGAACATAATATTGAAAACGAAATGATATATGGTTGTGTCATTATCTCTCTTTCTATTGATCTATCTATCTATCTATCTATCTATCTATCTATCTATCTATCTATCTATCTATCTATCTATCTATCTATCTATCTATCTATCTATCACTCTATCTATCTATTTATCTATCTATCTATCTATCTATCTATCTATCTATATCTATCTATCACTATAATTATATCTATCTATCTATCTATCTAAACTGCTCAAAAAAATAAAGGGAACACTAAAATAACACATATTAGATCTGAATGAATGAAGTAATCTTATTAACAACTTTTTTCTTTACATAGTTGAATGTGCTGACAACAAAAAAACACAAAAAGTATCAATGGAAATCAAATTTATCAACCCATGGAGGTCTGGATTTGGAGTCACACTCAAAAGTAAAGTGGAAAACCACACTACAGGCTGATCCAACTTTGATGTAATGTCCTTACAACAAATCAAAATGAGGCTCAGTAGTGTGTGTGGCCTCCATGTGCCTGTATGACCTCCCTACAACGCCTGGGCATGCTCCTGATGAGGTGGCGGATGGTCTCCTGAGGGATCTCCTCCCAGACCTGGACTAAAGCATCCGCCAACTCCTGGACAGTCTGTGGTGCAACGTGGCGTTGGTGGATGGAGCGAGACATGATGTCCCAGATGTGCTCAATTGGATTCAGGCGTTGGGAACGGGCGGGCCAGTCCATAGCATCAATGCCTTCCTCTTGCAGGAACTGCTGACACACTCCAGCCACATGAGGTCTAGCATTGTCTTGCATTAGGAGGAACCCAGGGCCAACCGCACCAGCATATGGTCTCACAAGGGGTCTGAGGATCTCATCTCGGTACCTAATGGCAGTCAGGCTACCTCTGGCGAGCACATGGAGGGCTGTGCGGCCCCCCAAAGAAATGCCACCCCACACCATGACTGACCCACCACCAAACCGGTCATGCTGGAGGATGTTGCAGGCAGCAGAACGTTCTCCACGGCGTCACCAGACTGTCACATGTGCTCAGTGTGAACCTGCTTTCATCTGTGAAGAGCACAGGGCGCCAGTGGCGAATTTGCCAATCTTGGTGTTCTCTGGCAAATGCCAAACGTCCTGCACGGAGTTGGGCTGTAAGCACAACCCCCACCTGTGGACGTCGGGCCCTCATACCACCCTCATGGAGTCTGTTTCTGACCGTTTGAGCAGACACATGCACATTTGTGGCCTGCTGGAGGTCATTTTGCAGGGCCCTGCTCCTCCTTGCACAAAGGCGGAGGTAGCGGTCCTGCTGCTGGGTTGTTGCCCTCCTACGGCCTCCTCCACGTCTCCTGATGTACTGGCCTGTCTCCTGGTAGCGCCTCCATGCTCTGGACACTACGCTGACAGACACAGCAAACCTTCTTGCCACAGCTCGCATTGATGTGCCATCCTGGATGAGCTGCACTACCTGAGCCACTTGTGTGGGTTGTAGACTCCGTCTCATGCTACCACTAGAGTGAAAGCACCGCCAGCATTCAAAAGTGACCAAAACATCAGCCAGGAAGCATAGGAACTGAGAAGTGGTCTGTGGTCACCACCTGCAGAACCATTCCTTTATTGGGGGTGTCTTGCTAATTGCCTATAATTTCCACATGTTGTCTATTCCATTTGCACAACAGCATGTGAAATTTATTGTCAATCAGTGTTGGTTCCTAAGTGGACAGTTTGATTTCACAGAAGTGTGATTGACTTGGAGTTACATTGTGTTGTTTAAGTGTTCCCTTTATTTTTTTCGAGCAGTGTATATATCTTTATATCTAAGTTGATTTGGATGAAAGTCACTACTAAATGTAAACATATCTATTCATCTAGCCATCCATCCATCTGTAAGTATACCCCCAAGCTGAAGGGATGCGGTAGTTTTCCACTATACACTCTACTGACTGTTGGCCGTCTATAGCTTGAAACACCGCCATGACGAGGCCAGCATACTGATGAATGCCATGCCCTGCGAACTGCAGTTTAAGTCACCCAGTCAGGCGTAAATTCAAAGAGACACCGTTATTTTACAGTAAATGTATGTGTAGTGAATTGTCACAGTACAGAGGAAAGGAGTCGCTTGGTTTGTTAACGAGATGGTCTGAGAAACCGTTTTTTTCTCACCTTTCCTGCCTATGCTCCATCTGTGCAGATTTTCTTTTTCTCCTGCAGCACATGCTGGTATCCATGCATGCACACACACACATGTGCGCTTAATGCACATATCTCAAAAGAATGTGTGCGCAACCGTGCACACTCACATTCAAGCAGATAGTGAATGCATGCGTGCATGCGTGCATGCGTGCATTCAAAATACTACATACATACATCCAAAAACATACACACGCTTGCTTCCTTGCATGCATGCATGCAAGGAAGCAAGCGTGTGTATGTTTATATGTGTATGTGCATTTGAGGGTGTGCATTTCTGAGCGTGTGTGTGCTTTGAGTGTAGTATATGCACACACACACTGTCACCACAGTTACATGGACCAACAAGTGTGAAGAGTTTCTCTGTGGACAATAGGAGTCAACCGCAGCCAAGCCAAGAGATCAACTTATCCTCCAAGCCTCATCACAGCCTTCATGGAAGTATGCATCACCCAATAGCAAACAATTTGTGTCAAATGATTTCATGCTTCTAGACCTTTTTTTGATTTGATGCTCAGATTGCCTCTTTTTGATAGAAACACTGACAAACAAATCCCTAAAGTATTCAGTGCCTGGAGACAAATTATAAGATCATAATCCCTGATAAATACTGGTTTCATATCAGATGACAGAAAGTTACCATGAAAAAAAGAAGGAGGAAAAAAGAAGCATGAATCTTCAGTGAATAGCTGGTGGCTCTGGGTGTCAGAGAGGCCGGCCTGGACTTGTGTTGTCAGTTTATTTGAACAGTGGCTTTATCGACGCTAGAATGCAGGTCTCAGAGTGACTGCCGCTTTGAGCTGAGAAAACAACATGTTAGTGAATGAGATTTATTATGTTATGATCCCCTGACATGTGCTATCAGGTCCATATCGCCCAGCAAAGGCATTCTTCCCTCCTCATTTTAGGAGAAGTTATCAGCAACAATCACAGAAAGACATGCTGTGTACACGTTGGTATGAGAAAACAAATCTGCATGCCAAACAATGCTGTTAATTGTTACCGATGTGTGAATATCAGATTACATAATCTGATATGTGTTTGGATAGGATGATGAAATAGTCCTACCTAAAATACCAAATCAAACTGTTCCTTAATGAATAGTAGAAAAACAGGAGTTGTTTATCATGTGTGTCATTTATATAATGCAAAAAAGAAATATATTCAAGCTAGCCAGAGTCTCGATGAAAGAGTTTGTGGTTTAAAGAGGCCTCGGTGATGAACTGGCTTGGAAGCCAGGTCTGAATTCATCTGTAACGTAAAAAGCTAACCAAGGAAGCCATAGGTAGAATGGGCTGAGCAGACTAAAGGTAAAGAGAGCCATAGTAAGGTCACTTGAAGGACTGGAGGAGTACAAAAGGGGGACAGATGTAAGACTGAGGCAGTCAGACTGGCTGATAGCTGCCACGAGCTTGATGAATTAAGATATGCTTTATGTTCACTCTGGGCTTGAAGGCACAGCATGGAGCTTAGGGAACCAGTCCCTACAAGTAGGCCTTTGAGAGTGTATTAAAATGCTGCAACACAGATCATACACACACACACATACTGAGAGCCAAACTTCATGCAACGCTAACTGTTTGAACTGTTTCGCCTTTGCAGAGTCTGAGGGGGGATTTTTTGGGGTTCCGCAAATTCATTTTCAAACGTGTTGTCGTAATCTGATATCAGCAAGCATTGATTGAAGATGACACCACAAGCGTCGGTGAAATATGAAGAGGGCAAATCGGAAGAATTGGATTACCCCCTTTAGCTACAGGATTGGCATTAGCTATCAAAGCTAGCTGGCGGCAGGGAAAGTCAAACCATCTCAATGATACCTTCTGTTGAAAACAAGACATCTGTGCTGAGAATTATGTGACGGTTGCACAAATGGATGATTAAAAACATATTGTGTGATGCATTTTTATTTCACTGGGTAATTTTCACTTGATTTGAAAACAATTTAGCTGTCAACAAAATTTTCGGATTGAATCTCAGCTTTGGCGTTCGAGGCACAGAACAACGGCTGTGTGCACGGGAAAAGAATGGCCAGAAAATCTCCACCAAACGTTTACGTAAATCCAAGCACCAAATAGAATCCAGTGTATCCTATACATCCTTGTGTATCATCTGGCTCATTGTGTATCGTATACATCTCTGTGTATCGCATGGATCCAGTGTATCCTATACATCCCTGTGTATCGTATGGATCCCTGTGTATAGTATGGATCCCTGTGTATAGTATGGATCCCTGTGTATAGTATGGCTTCCTGTGTCAGGTGGATCCCTGTGTATCATATGGATCCCTGTGTATAGCATGGATCCCTGTGTATCTTATGGATCCCTGTGTCAGGTGGATCCCTGTGTTTAGTATGGATCCCTGTGTATCGTATGGATCCCTGTGTATTGTATGGATCCCTGTGTATCGTATGGATCCCTGTGTATAGTTTGGATCCCTGTGTATCGTATGGATCCCTGTGTATCGTATGGATCCCTGTGTATAGTTTGGATCCCTGTGTATCGTATGGATCCCTGTGTATCTTATGGATCCCTGTGTATCGTATGGATCCCTGTGTATCGTATGGATCCCTGTGTATCGTATGGATCCCTGTGTATAGTATGGATCCCTGTGTATCGTATTGATCCCTGTGTATCGTATGGATCCCTGTGTATAGTATGTCCACCTGACACAGGTCCACCTGTGTCAGGTGGACCTGTTTAGCAAGAATTGCCTGAGCTCGGGGGTTAGCGGGTTCAATCCCACTGGGGGCCCGTCATGCTTAAGAAATGCATGCACTCAGAGAGTTGGTAAGCTTTTTTTAATAGAAGCATGCACCAATTGGCATATTCATATATACATATATTTATTCATTTATTTATTCATAGGGATATAGAACTAGCACGCCTCTAGTCTTTTCTTTTCTTCCACAGAGTCCTCATAGTTCCATCACAGACCATCCAGATACCTCCAGAAAACACTCCCCGAGTGGTGGTAACTGGTACAGAGTCATGTCCAATGTTAGAAATTTATATTATTTTATACAAATGCATAACATTCACCTGCAAACAAAATGCTTTTTCTAAAAACGTCATCATGCATATTGATGTTAGAAAATCGGTCTCTATTAAATGTTTCCTCAATCTAGTTATTCACCCCCAAGACTTCATCTCTAAAGATAGACATCCGTAAAGTGCTAATAACTAATTCAAAACACTTCTATCCAGAAGACCTTTGCTTTCTTTCCGTATAAAAAATCCATGTGACAAGAACAGAGAACATTTCAATTCCCATCAGCTAACATTCACATTATCTCATAGCAACATCTGGCCCTCAGCTTCCTTGCAAATACTTGATCTGCGCTTACGCCACAGTTTGATCCGTGTTACTAATTCATGGCGCATCCACCGAGGGATGCTATCGAAGAGGAAAGAGGGAATCACTTTTTTTGCATGTGCCCTCTGTCATTTATTATTGAGGCCCAGGGCCGCGAGTACATGCTTTTAACACCAGCCGAATGTTCTGCTCCACCTGCTGACATGTGTACTGCTGAGGTTTGACTCCCATGTTCCTGATGACCGAGAGGGAGTGAGAGAGGGAGACAGTGTGGAGAAAAAAACATCAGAGCCAAGAGTTCCACACGCTATGCTAGAGTGAGAGAGAGAGAGAGAGAGAGAGAGAGAGAGAGAGAGAGAGAGAGAGAGAGAGAGAGAGAGAGCGAGACACACACACACACACACATATACACACACAAATGTAACAAACAGGGGTGAGGGCGCTGCCACAAGGTGTAATAATAATGGATTTTTAAAACTGATTAGGTGATAAATATGTAAGTGTGGCTTCACCTTGTCAACATTGACTAAGCTGACGTTGTCTTTGCATGCAAAGCTAATACAGCTCATCTTGTTCTTTCAAGCCGGATGAAATTGGAACTGCATTTTTCTAGAGATCTGATGCTCATGAAAGAGTCAAACTAACAGTGCCGAAGGCTACTGGATCGTGTGTCACGGACAACCAAGTATCGCAAGATCGGTTTTTAGTATTTTCACACAAAAACAAATCTGTGTTGTGAATTGCACACATAAAGATCTCTATATGTGCTAAGCCAAGCAGGTTTGGCTAGTCTCTATCTCGAGCTAATGCTTATATATATGTTGTCCGTTATTTATTAGTCTTAAAAAGTTATTCGTCTCGCATGAACCAGCATGTTCTTCATAGATGTAATGCATTTCCCCATTTTTATTTAGCGTGATTAAAAGAAAAACCATTCCTGAAAGTCACTTGACTTATATTAGTTGCTAACGTTGCTAACGTTTTTTGTTTTATAGGAAACCACACCGAAAGTAACCCCTGTACAAAGGAGTACAGAAATCTATGCATTGTGTGGTAGCTGCTCTGTTCGAATAAATGGATTGAACCTGACTTTGGACTTGTGATTCTGACCGATCCCCTGTAGTGGGCTACTTTCTCGAACCGGCACATACGTTTCAGTGTGGAGTATCTTTCGCAGAATCCTTCATTTCATATATATAATAAGCTAGTCTTCACATCAGTTAAAGGGGACTGCTTCATACGAGAAAAGTTGGACCATTGATGTCATTTCTCAGAATATGACCAATGGAGAAACGCAAATCCCGGACCAATGAGGTCAATGGTCTAACGTTTCCTTTAGAAAGGAAACAGAGTTGATGTTGCATGCCGTGACTTTTTCACAACACATGTATGATGCAGCACTCCCACTCTCATCTCAAAAAGGTTGAGCTAGACGGTTCCCCTTTAAGTCATGTCATAACATAAAAGCTCCCCAAGTCATGTGACTTAGCCTTGTCAGGAAGCATTAGAGAAAACTAACGTCTTCATTGGGGACTAAGAGGATTAACTATGGATATGATGTGCACGGGGCTTTACGGCCAATCTATGCCTCCCGTAAAAGGGTTTGCCAAGTGCTGTGCACTGAACAAGTGTGAAGGGCCAAAAGCCCTTGGCTGTGTTGCTTGGCCTACTCTCCCATCTGCTACTGCTGCTGTCATTGAATCACATCAAACCTGGGCCCGTCTCCTGCCTGTGTAAGTGCGTCCCGCCTCCCATGTCTTTGGTGACTTTGCTGAATAATTGATGAGGATTTTCTTCTCCTTAAAAAGAAACCTCTCTCTCCATCACTTCCACTGGACGCAGAGGACATCACAGAACATCAAGTCTTCATGGATTTCATTGATTCGAGAAGACTAAAGTTGGTAAAAGATTTGCAGCACTTTTATAAAGCTATTCATCTTGTTTTGC
>JACYXH010000765.1:3764643-3779643 GCA_026745465.1 Lota lota
TACCTTGCGTGGAGGTCCTGCTGGGACCTGCCACTCATTCCTCACATTCCTCCCCTCTTTCCTTCCCTTTCTCTCCATACCTCCTTCCTCCCTCTCTCCTCTGCTGCCCCAGGGCGCCCATTTCTTCCCCGTGTGGTTATACGGGGGCCAGGGTTTGCCGAGAATAATTTTGGGGGATTTGTGTGACAGTCAGGTCTCCCTCCTATATAGATGTTTTGTTCGTATTTATCTTCCTTTGTCCAATTGGGTCATTTAGACCCATTTTGAAAAGAAGGACAACGAGGGAAAACTGTGTGAAACCTGTTCTTCAGGGAAACCAAAGAAGCACTACAAATAAGACCCACGTTGGCCCACCGTGGCGAAACGTGTGCATGTGCATCAGTGCCTGCATCCTTCCTGCGGAGGACAGAGGAGCATACATTCCCCGTGCCTAACTACAGGGAAGAGGGGCGAGGAATGTTCCCTCCACTTTCTCCCTCGCTGCCATGCAGGTGTTTGAACCAAAGTGCTCTACCCGTGTTACCATCAAACCTTTAAACCCCCCCCCCCCCCACCCCCACCCCCTGTTCGCTTCCAGCAGCCTGCCTTCTGCTTTGACTAGAGATTCATTTGACATGGAAGGCCTGATTGACGAAGCTTCAAGGAACATTGTATGTGTGTGTGTGTGTTTATATGTTAGTCTGCGTGTTTTTGGGGGGGTACAACATGTTTAAGTGATACAACAGGCATTGCGTTGCAAATTGTTCACACCTATATTTTCCCTAGAATATGATTCATTTAAGAAATATGGTTTTCTATCTTTGTTTAATTACATGAGTGAGTAAATCAATGTCGAAATAGGTGTGTGCGTGCCAGTGCCTGCACACTTGCATATGCTGCATGTGAATGGCGTTTCTATCACTTGTAGACATCCTTACTGCACCTGCTCGTCTTGTGAGTACATTCTGACCACAACATCAGAGGACTTTATTCCACTGAGGTGAGGTGTTTTGATGTGTATGTGTGTACATGTGTGTATATATGTGTGTGTGTTGAAAATGTTGATTTTTACAACATTTTCATTCAAACATGTGGGGGGTCAACAAGCCCACATTGGCAGGTTTAGCAGGTTAACATTGTGGGTGTGTGTGTGTGTGTGTGTGTGTGTGTGTGTGTGTGTGCATCTACATTCATTCGTGTGTGTGTCCATCCATGTACAGCAAAGGTGTGTGTCTATGCATATATGCTTGTGCAGTGCACATGCGTTTGGGGGAGGGATGGGTGTGTGTGTGTGTGTGTGGGGGGGGGGGGGGGGGGGTTGACAAAGAGATATGCCACAGATGGGCGGGCATACAAAAGGTTCACCTACCACCCAGTGTCACGTATATCCTTTATCTCAGCCAGAGCAACCACATGAGAGGAGCGAAGATACCTCTCTGTCACATGACAGATGGGCCCCTACTTAAAGGGAAATTCCACCTTCAAAAAAAAAAAGAATTAAAACGTTTATGGGAGGCTAAGTGGAGGGCAAACACCCTCTCTCCACACAGCTCTTAAAGGGCCCCTATCTCACCACCAGGTGGGAGGTTCGTGAGTCGTTACAAGCCTTTTTTATGTAGCTGTTTGTGACATCACAAGTGGGAGTGTCCACACAGATGTGTGATGGTTAGAGCAAGTTCTCCTCCTCCAACTCCCGGCTGGACCGTATCAACTGGTCGACCGGTAGGGGGATCTATCCATCATGCAGCTGGGTGGACTCCAGATTGGGGCAGTGTGGTGGCTAGGGGGTCTGAGTCCCAGCGGAAAGGTTTCGGGTCCGTGGCCCAAAGTCAGCAGTCGTTTTGTGGGCATCCTTTGACCCCTTACCTGACCAAAAACAGCTTTATAATTAGCTCATAAAAACATGCACTAGATGACTAACTAGTCATAATCAACAGTAACATATACAAATACAGATCTACCATCCTTCAGTCACGCCGAACACAAGACAAACATTACTAGCATTGGCCTCCATCCTACATCATCACCACCAACACTTTAACAAATACCTGGACGCACTGAACGCCAGCACCACTCACTCTGTCCTGTGTACTGCTTTTGATATTGCAGAAGGTTCACTTTCGTGAGCAAGCATTTGTATGAAACCAGAGAGTGTTTACTGCTAGTAAGTGATCCGAACAAGATGTCATTAAAATGTGAATACATAAAGTTTGACCTGGGGCTGCAACGTTGATGTTTTGATCATAGTGTCATCTTTTCTAATGAATGGGTCTCTTTTTGAAGTGAGCAATGTGGCCGTTTTCTTTATACGCCTCAGGTAGGGGTGAGTATGAATGGGTCTTTGTGTCAAGGTGACTTGATATTATGGTTGTGGTATGAAGTGATTTTCTAAAGAAACAATTAGTGTTAATCATATGGCAGGTACAATTTTGTCGCAGTATTTTCTTACTTTAATGTAATAACCTTTTATTGATGAGGTGGAATTCATTAGACGCATCATCCAGGTGACCTGTCATTGATAGTTTAGTGTAATATTTATATAGTAATGAATCCTTTAGCAGATGCCTTTCATCCAAAGCGCCTTGCAGAGAACACATGTTATTACATAGCAGGTTGGGACGTTCTGCTCAAGGAGGCCTACAGGTGTAGACTGTGGATATGAGGGATCAAACTCAGAATCTCTGGGCTGGAAGTCGAACATGCCTACCCTAGATACCTCCACTCCTACCTCCGGGAACTAAAGACCAATGTATTGAATGGCAATAGCTGAATATGTGGTTGTGTTCCTAAATAGCCAAGTCAGTGGACAGCACTGTAACTGTTGGTTACTCCCGAAGAAGACATCAACCACACCTGATTGCCCAGACTCACGACAGCCATGACATTGAAAGTAAAAAGTAAGGAGATGATCCTAAACGTAGTGGACCAGAACCTTCTGAAAATGTGATCGAGGTTTTGCTCCAGAGAATCTGAAGTTAGTCATCAACGGGAACCATGTGACTCACGGTAAGAAGGGTCTGGCAGGGAGTGGTCGCCACTGACAGCTACAGCCATCTGGTCGTAAAGACACACCCACACACACCATTTGATTTCACCATGGATGTTAAACGGCATTGCTTTGAGATTGCTTTGGAGTATCTTGTATCTTATACTGTCAATATGTTGATGTTCTATATGTTTTGAATGTCCATGAATATAAATCACATAGAAAACATGTAGAAAACCCATCCAACCATTTAACCATCCATCCAGCACACACCCAAACACACAGCCAGATCCTCTCGTGTGGTCACCGGTAGAGCAGTGGTGGTGGGCTGTGGGTTCCAGGGGGCTAATGTTAATGATGGGGGGACTTCCCCCATCCCCACACAGAGAGGAGCACAACTGGAGAACAAGTGAAGAGGAAGCAGATAGCGGTGGAGGAAGATATCATAGAGATGAACGGATGGCTGATGATGAACGGGAAGGGAGGTAGAGAAGGGGTTGGCAAGGAGATTACAATTGAAATAGGAACAAGGTAGGATACGAAAGTAAATGGGTGAAAACAGGTTGTTGAAACCAATGAGTTCAGAGAAGGGATTTTAGGTAAAAATAGTTATGTTCTCAATTGTTTGGTTGTTTGTTTGTTTGTTGTTATGAGAAAACAATTAGAGAACAAACAGAATAGGGTCTTCTCATATCTGCATGACTCATAGAAATGCAATGATAATTTCCCAAAGGATCAAATACCAACCACAATCCATCGAAAGCATGCTAAAGCTGCCGTCCATCTGTAAAAAAAAGAAAAAAGAGCCAGTCCTTCATTTGTTTCAAAGGAGAAAACGTGGGCATCGCAAACCACAAAACACAACACAAGCTTACACACCACAAGCAAAGATCGCAGGAAGACGATGCGATGCAGACTCTTCAAAAAGACCTGATCTAATATCTTGAAGGTCGGGGAGGCGTGAATGAGGCTTCCTTATAAATTCTGTTCATTACAGGTGGGCTCAGTTTAGCTTTGTTCCAACTCAGCAACAAAGAGTGGAGTGAGGGAAGGCTCTAAATCAGGATTATGGACAAATATTTCTGTTGATAAAATCAAACCAAGAGCATGAACCATTTCAACATTAAAAGGTTTTAACCGGTAGTGAGGATTACTTGCAGTAAATGCAGAAGAAGCCTTTAGCTCAGAAGCATATATTCTCCCATGTCATTTGGTTCACTGAACACAGGCTAGTACGGAATGCTTATATTCAAACGTAGCCAGCATACGTCTTGGGAAAAAGAAGTTTGGCCAACTTATTGTTCGGCATCTTGCACCTCCAAGATTTTGTAACTTTGCGAAATTGGTCAGAATTTTTTTTTTTATATATATATATAATATTTTTTTTAACAAACCAGATTTCTGATTTCCAGTCCCATGGAGACCCCACTGGTCTAAACTAATGGAACGTTCAGTGACCGAAACCAAACCCTTATTGAGTAAAAAACACGTCTTCGTCGGCAAAGAACCTCTTCGGTCTCAGCCAGCTCTTAAGTAATTAACTTCTTTTGAAGTATGTTGCCTGCTTTAAAGTTGATTCTAACTCACACGAGTCACACGCCCTATTAGTTTTTGATCCAAAGTTGAATGACCTCAGTCAACCCATATGTGGCTGTAATTGGTCGACACTAAAAGGTTGGTTAATTTATTCCCAGGCACCTGCGCCCACGTTTCTATCACTCTAACAAAAGAATATGAGTAGTGTACTCTCAGTGTTGTCCAATTATAAGAGAAGCGTCACCTAACAGATGAGCTTTAATGGAATGTCCTCGTAAATTTGGCTGCCGTTGCGTTTAAATAGAACGCCTGAAGCGTGCGCCTGAAGATGTTTTTTTGCGACTGCTTTAAACATGTTTGCTTATTATAATTGCCAAACTGTTCAAATAGAGCAACAGCCAGAGCAGTAAATCACAGTGGATTACCATTTCTGCCCTTTCCCAGTAATCGACTTTAACTGCAGTTCACCGAGAAGATGATTTCGCAATCATCATCATGATTCTTTAATTAAAGAAGTACATCGTAAATAACCCAGGGACTATTTTTATCCTACACACCATTCCTAAAGGTAAGAATTGTCACTTCTTATGACAAATTAGTATCAGAGGTGATGGTGGTAAGTCCGTTCTGCTGGGTTGAAACTAGAGCTAGAATGACATGATATTCTGTACACCAGCTGTTAAATCATCATTGTTCATTTGAATCCCATTTAAAGAAATTATCTCTTTCTCAGGGTTGACGTGACCAATCTAGAATACCAATAACATTACTGTATTACAACGTAAATCATAAGGTATAGCTTTCCATTACAGTATGGATACAAGCAAAATGTCTCTAAATGTAATTATCATGGAAATATTATACAGTGTATGCTGCTTGCTAGACTACAATATTTGTGAGCAGGAGAAAAACTCTCGCCTCCACTCGCTTTCATTGAGGATGTCAGAGATAAAAACAGAAAAAACTGAATCACGCTACATTTTCAATTTAATTCAATGTTATTTGTATGGCCCTTAATCGCAGTTACAGTCTCAAAGGGCTTAGCAGGCCATATATTTATGACACCCCCCTAGCCCTAGTCCCCCAGAGGGCAAGAAAAAACTCCCTTAATTAGCAAGGAAGAAATCTTGAGAAGGAACGCAAAGTGAAATGGGTGCCATAATTGACATACAAGCAAACATTTTTAATAGTTTAGTTAATAAACATAAACGTAAATAGTGTCTATGGTGATGGGGTGCTGGCCGGTTTAACCGCCAGGGGAGTCCAGGCATCCAGTCATACACAACATGCCAGGTATCCAGACTTAGTCACAGCAACACGCTAAAATAGACGGAATAATGAATTAGACGGGACAAGGTGCACACAAAACATGTAGACACCTGCTAATTTAGTGACTACACAAACACGCGTCCACACAATCAGAAACATTCACATATTCAGACACTCATCCACGCATTCAGCCTCAATCCCGGCAACAGCAACAGCAGCTGCTTTGGCACCCCTAGGTGCCAAACGAAAGACTAAAGAGGTAGGTTTTCAACTTTGCTTTGAACATCTCGGCAGAGTCAGCTACCCTGATTACAGGTGGCAGACTATTCCATAGATAGGGTGCTCGATAGGAGAACACTCTGTTTCCTGCTGATTTCTTTTTAACCTTTGGTAGTGAAAGAAGGCCAGCTCCCGAAGAACGGAAGGGCCGAGAAGGACTATAAGGAATACAAAGGTCCTTCAGGTAGGATTGTGCTAATCTGTGCAAGGCTTCATAGGTAAGTATAGCACCTTAAAATCCAATCTGGCAGTTAATGGGAGCCAGTGTAGAGAAGCGAGAATAGGAGAAAATGCCCACATTTTCTCGTTCTAGTCAGTAATGTCTACAGCGTTCTGTACAAGCTGGAGGCTTCTCGTGGTAGAGTTTGGTAAACCAGAGAACTTTACAATAATCCAGTCTAGACTATATAAATGCGTGAATGAGCATCTCTGCATCTGCTCCGGATATTATTGGTCTGATTTTAGCAATATTTCTCAGATGAAAGAATGCAGTTCTGGTTATACTTTTTACACGTTGGTCAAAACAAAGCAAAGGTTCAAACAGGACAACAAGATTTTTAACACAGGCACTTTGCAGAATAACTAAGCCATCAAAACACAGTGAGACGGCTTCAAATTATGTTGGTGTTTCTTTGGGCCGATGATTATCTGCACCGTCTTCCCTGTGTTGAGCTGCAAGTAGTTCTGGGACATTCAACTTTTTATTGCAGTCAGGCAGAATTTTGATTCAATAGGAATGTAGATTTGAGTGTTGTTTGCATAACAGTGGAAGCTAATTCCGTAGCCGCGGATAATATCGGCATGGGGAAGCATGTCGATTGCAAAAAGCAGTGGACCAAGGACCGACCCTAGGGGGATACCAAAGCTTAGGTCGCAATGTTTTGATTCTGATTCTGACTTTTGTCAGAATCAGACTTTTGTCTTCCACAACTCCACTCCTGTTTTTGTTTTGTCTTTCACCGTCTGTTTAGATAGAAAATATTGGCAAGAAGAGTATTGTCACGGTTTCGGCCGAGGCGGCCCCTCCCCCTTGTTCGGGCAGGTTTCGGCGGTCGTCGTCTCCGGAGTACTAGCTGCTACCGCTCTATGTTTCTTGTTTGATTGTTTTTGTCTGTCTGTCACACCTGTTTTGTGTTATGTCTTAATTAGCACCCTATTTAGTTTCCTTGTTGTTAGTTAGGTGTTGTGTGTAATTGTTCCATGTCATGTTGCTGCGTTACCAGTATTTTTGTATGCTTTTTGTGCTTTCCTCCTAGTTAGTTGTTCAGGAGTAGATTACGCACTTGTTTTCACTAAAAGTATATTTTGGACTTTACTTATGTCTCCTGCGCCTGATTTCACACCACACCTACCATAGTAACCCTGTGACAGAATTACACACAACCTCGTTCATGAAATCAGGCGCAGGAGACAGAAGTAAAGGAAGGAAAGGAAGGAAAGGAAACTAAATAGGGTGCTAATTAAGACATAACACAAAACAGGTGTGACAGACAGACAAAAACAATCAAACAAGAAACATAGAGCGGTAGCAGCTAGTACTCCGGAGACGACGACCGCCGAAACCTGCCCGAACAAGGGGGAGGGGCCTCCTCGGCCGAAACCGTGACAAGTATCAAGAGAGGATATTCTAAATAGTCAAATACTATGTTACTTAACAATTTTCACTTTACCAAGAACCTCCAACTTACAAACTTTAATCCTTTACCTCAAGCTGTGAACTTAGTCACCAGTTCTTTGAGACCGGGTCCAAAAGGTTTTACCCTAAACACTCATTTAACCCTAATTAATTTAATCATCCCTATTTTGCTGACATAATTGCCGATAGCTAAATCTCTCCGTCGCCAACTCTACAGCTCAATGGTGTTACTTGGGACTGCATACTGTTCCAGCGTTTAGATGTTTTGCACCTTGTACAGTTTGGGCATTAACTTTTGTCTGTAAAATAACTTTAACTCAAGTTACGTTAAATAACCAAGTATGGTTTTCCCAACCTTGGGGTCAGGAACCCAATTTTGGGTAGCATGCCATGTGGGTCACGGAAGATTGCTGATTTATAATGTATAGTGATATGTGTAAAATAACAATAATACAAAACATTTTGCATATACGAACAGATTGCCAAATGAATTGTACCCACAAGTGAACAGCTGCAAAGCACTTCGTGTGACAAGATGCGCAACGTCTTTTCACTGAGATGTCTTCAGAGCCAAAAAATGTTTGGGACCGCCTTATTATCTCCTTGTTTACCAATCTTCTAATCTGGCCTCTCTTTCTCCCTGAGATCCCAGCCTCTGTTTCCCATGCCTCTGCCTAGTTAAAGCAAACATCCAACCCAAAGCTCCCCAAAATCACAAAACACCAACAGGAATCATTCTGGGAAGGCCATTTCTGCCCATTTAAATTCTATGGCTCTACCCTTCTCAGCCCATCCCTGGGCAGCCAGGCCCGTCCCAGCCCAGTCCAGCCCAGCCCAGCCCAGCCCAGCCAAGCCCAGCCCAGCCCAGCCCAGCAAGAAGGCTGCACATGTGCTGGTGAGGTCATTGGTCTCTCCCCATCGCGGTAACACGAGGATGATGGATGCTCTGGCCACTGAGTTTTTTTTCCTGTGGTTTCCTCTTTGAATCCACCAGCCTCTCTCTCTCTCTCTCACTCTCGCTGGCTATCTCTCTATCCTTCTCGGTCTCCCTCTCTCTGCTCTTCAAGCTACCCTAAGCTTTACATTGTTGATTTCTTACATACATGTTTTCTTCTTTAGTCTGTCTTTTGAAGCTCCCTGTCTTTCACTCTAGTTCTCTCTCTGTCTGTCTCTCTCTCTTTCCTTCTTTCTCTTGGTCCCTTTCACTCTCTCTCTCTCTCTCTCTCTCTCTCTCTCTCTCTCTCTCTCTCTCTCTTTCTCTTCCACTCTCTGTGTCTCTCTCTCTCTCTCTTTCTCTTCCACTCTCTGTGTCTCTCTCTCAAGTCTTGGGTTAGGAGGGGGGTTAGGGCTATATAAGGAAAGCAGGCTAATCTCTGGCATGTGTTCTTTAGCTGCTAGCGGTAACAACCACATCATGAACCAGTTAGCACGCTAAGGTATAGCCGCTTGTTTGTGGACTCATAAGCTACCGCCAGGGGAAATAACGTTATTCTTTATTATATTCTTTCATATTCTATTCTATTAATAAATAACTTCATATTATATTATAGTCAACCTCTAAGTGCATTTCAATTATAGGAAAATGCTGATCTATTCTATTGTGAAATTAAATATATTCATATGTTCTGTTTCTTATTAAATTGTAGTTCAATAAAAATTTAATTATATTCTAAGTAGTAAAAATGGTAGTTCCTGCGGCGTCATGTCCAAGGAATTGATACAGCTTTTTTTTACTTTCATGTCTCAGCAACTCTTAAAAGTGGAAAAAAAATCCCTGATTTCACTTGGTCATATATGAACAGACTGCCAAACTATCTGCTATCTCATTTCATTTCTAGTCAGCAGCAGAACCCCACCTAATACCAATGATCATAGGCTCATCTCTCCTGCCTTGACGTCTTCTCTCCCTCCCCTCCCTTGCAGTTGCAAATCTTACTCATATGCATAGATAATCAGGGTTAAAGCACTAAAACGGTGACTCCAGGCCTGTGAACAACCATCGGGTCATGGCTGTTCACTAGAGTTGTCCCTGTTGCACTCTGTTCTGTGCACTACACTACCGTTCCACATTCCTATAGACTGATGCTGAGCCATGCATGGGTGTTTAAAACCATGCCGAGACCCCTGTATCCGGTGATAAAGAGGTGGGCTTGTAATGCTTGTGACTCTGGGTCTGGTTTCCAGTGTGTGGAACACAAGCTTGACATGCAGAGCTGTGCTAACATATTAGGCTTGAGTAAAGACTACAAACAAAAATAGATCAACAGTAGTCAAGAACACGAACGGAGTAGTGTTTTGTAGATCCATCGTTTCCCTCGCCCAAATTTCTCTGAATCCTTGAGGCTAACGTTTAATTTAACAGCTTTTTTGGTCATATATACGTGATTATGTGATTTAGGTTGGTGTTGAAATAAATATAATTGAACCTTTGGCATGGGCGTTTTTTTTATAATACGGTGGGAAAAGCAATACAAACCGAGTGGATTTTCCCACCACGCCAACATAGATCAGAATTGTGCTAAGCGGATCCACCCCAGCCGTGCGAAAAACGGCTCGTAGGAAAAAGGAGATGCTAAACAAGAAGATGCAAGGCCCCATATGAGAGAGAATAAAAAACACATGATTAAATACCCAAGAAGGTCTTCGAAGACTACGACAAGGCCTGAGGTTCGTAGAACCGCCATCCAAACCCAACTGCCCCAGATAGAAGTGAAGCTTGAAGCGAAGGAGATCATCATAGCTCATGATAGCACCAATGAGAAGCGTGATTGTGTTCTGTCTATATATTATATAGCCTACAATTTATTAAAACATTAAAATCTGAATCAAAACTTGACCATGTGCGGCAGGAAGGCTTGTTGTTGGCTTTCCCCGCAGAGAAGATGGCTGGCCGAATTCCACAATCGATTGGGAGTTCACAAATCAGTATTAGGATCGAATACACGGTCTAAATCTCAAGCACTCGTTTTGTAGGCGCTTTTTTGTGTGAAAAGTCTGCGATAGTGTCCACCGATGTACACAAATGGTAAATAGTTTAATCTGCATTATGAACATGGTGCATGGTGTCATTGTTAAATTTGTCATCATTCATTCTTTCATATTATTATATAATTAAAAAGGTTAATGTCATTGTTGCCATTATTATTATATCATACCTTAACTCCTACTAAACAATGTAGGTTTTTCCTTGTGTGACTCCTCAAACGAAAAGCTCTGCAGTCATTATGTCTGGGGCATAATATCTCTTGGTAGGCATAATAGGTAACTGATAGGCCTATGTGACAAGATAAATATTGCATAGATACAGCTTCCAAATGCAAGACACAGCTTGAGATTTATGTCTGGCAGTCTGATGTCTAAGTAATACATGTATTCTCAAAACGAAAAGAAAATGCTAGCAATCTAAGAAATATCTCAGCGCTTGCAAATAAAACAAAATAAAAATAAGAAAGACAATACATAAGCAAACACCACCGTGCGCTGTCATGGTACACTGCGGAAAGAGACGGGGCTGGGTTGGGGGTGACCCTGCGACCCCGCGTAACATGGGAGTGCTGGTAGTCACACTCTCGCACGTTTAAGCCCTCACACGAATGGTTGCACACGGTGTTAACCAACCTTTTGGATACTAACATATTACCTGTCTTCAGTGCTTCATACAAAGGAGATGGACAAATGATGATCAAATTATCTTTATATGGCATTAACTTTAACTATGTAGCAACTATTCACAAACACACATATAATCACCCACCCCCTCACACACACATGTATCATTGTGGCCTAAACACTCACACAAATACATAAACATACACACACATACTCACACACACACACACACACACACACACACACACACACACACACACACACACACACACACACGTGTTGCCCTAACCAGCTGTATCTGTTCATGGGATGTGATGGGGAGATCAAAGCTGTCATCCCATCTTCCCACACCAGACCTTACCACTAACACACACACACACACACACACACACACACACACACACACACACACACACACACACACACATCACAGGCCCATGCCTTCATCAGGATGTAGTTAATCAGAAGGGGTAGGAGCTGCTGGAGAGGAGGGAGGAAGTGGATACAGAGACCTGTTCTTAGCCCATACACAGGTGGCGTGACTGTAGCCTAAATATACCACATGCTGTGTAGCAGCCATCTTGGTCTGCCACACAGGTGTACACCGTTGTCCATGGACAGAAGAAGACCAAGGGGAAAATATAGATGTGAATTTGTTATACTATATAAGTGATAAAAACAAAGCAAAAGGTTACCTGATGAAAAAAATGTAAATGATTGTACAGTATCTTAATGAACTTCCATTTTACAATTACAAAAACAAAGAGATGTTTACAAAATAAATGACCAAGATATAGACCGAAATTAAAAGCAGCTCACGTATTCAGATGTTCTCTGACGTGAAACTAAAGATGAGTCACGGACGTGGTTTTAGCCACATCACAAGAGCATCGCTAGCATTCAGTACCTTACTATCCAACTGACTTAACTATCATCTCTAGCTTTAATTCAACACAACAACAGTTGTTACCTCGGTAAAAATAATTTAAAACTCTTACTCTTGCCTAACCAATACAGGACAGTGGTTTAGTGGAAAGATTGAGGATGTTGACCTGCAGGCCACAGGGAACCGACTGGTCTGGATGTGGTGTAAGTCTTTGATTCTGGGGACAGATTAAGTAATGACCACAGGCGGGGAGAGTTATAGTTGCTGGGTTTCGTAGTGAGTGACCTGAGCCATGGGGCTAGTCGCTGGAGCCAAAATAACAGGGTGGGGTTGATTCTCAGGCCAAGCCAATGAGTGGTTGTCACCTTTGGAGGTTCAAAAGAAAATGAGTTGTTAAATGATTGAGATGGGGCTGGTTACACCGACACACATACCTGCACACGCACGCACACACACAGCTGCACCCGTGCACATACACAGCTGCACGCAGACACACACACACACACACACACACACACACACACACACACACACACACACACACACAGGCTAACGTACTGGATCTTTCACATATACTAAAATATAAATGGTATAATTATATAATAATTAAACTTTCCATGATGATTTAATGTGTTCGTGCATGCATGCATACCTCTGCATCATTGTGTTTATCCTAGTTGTGTTGGGCAGGTAAATCACAACTGTTAGGGATAACTACCTAACTGATGATGGACAGAGATAAAGAATCTTGATCGTTATTGTCAGTGCATAATTTTGTCTGCAATTTCAGGACAATAAGCATTATACACAAGCCCTGCATTCCCCTGAGGCATTTTGCCACAACATGGTTGAGGACAACTGTTTAAATGCAGCCTTCGAGGTGAGCCTGCGCAAGATAATGTTTTTTATTTGCAAATAAGGACATTGATGATCTCTGTGGCTTTAACATATAGCAATTCTGAGCTTTTACTGCCAAATTACAATGTCTTGGAGGGTTCTCTACCAACCAAACACAATTGGAATCTGTCACCCTCATTAAGAAATAAATAAATAAACATCACAAGGAGGTTACTGGAAGTGGAGACTTGAGTTACGGTAAGTGTTTGTCTGCATCTGTGTTGAGTCACCCCTCTCGGGCCAATCGCGTGGAGAGGGTCAAGGGTCAACAGAGAACCCAATTGGCGGTAGAGCTTCATATCCTGTTGTCACAAAAACCTCTTGTGTGGTTACGCAGATCGGGCACTGATTGAAAGACAGAGCCTAAAGAGAGAGAGAGTCGTTTTGAACCTTTTCTCCAAAGTGTGTTTAACGTCCCCACACGCTCAGACAGCATAGATCTGTAATGACACAATTGCATCCAGATGATCTGAGAGAGGAGGGGCCGGCTCTCTTTGTTTTGGTCTCTCACCCTCGGCACACAATCCTTCACTTTGTCTCGGTTTCTCTCTCTCTCTATGTCCTGCCTTCCTCTGCCTCTCTCTATCTGCGTTCTCTGATCGGAATGAGAGGGTCAGACACGGCAACCAGCGTCCTGGGCTGCTGATGTGTTAAACGTCCCAGGGTAGGAGGTAGGAAGTCATTTGTGAATCACTTTGTTCTTTGACATTCACTCTATGGGTCACAAAGATTCAAGCTTCAAGAACTGTATTTGTCACAGACACACACAGGATGTACAGTAAAGAGCTGTGTCTGTGGAGCTTTTATGGTGTTTTGGTTTTGATAACCTTCAGATGTCAGCTCCTCTGTTTTGGGACTCAGTGACTCTGTGGCCTCCTGCTGGTTATTATGTGTTTTTGCCCACCATGTGCCTACTTTTGTTGTGCCTCTGCCTCTCACCTGTACATCCTGCCATTGTCTGTTTCCCGCCTTTTTTCCTGCTCACCCGTTCCTCATTGTTTGTTAATTACTCAGCCTATTTATGTCCTGTGCTGTCAGTGCCATCTTGTCCTATTGTTCTTATGTTTGTCCTCAGCTTACCTAGTCGGTTGACTCTGCCCTGCACTCTGCCTGCCTGCCTGCCTGCCTGCCTGCCTGCCTGCCTGCCTGCCTGCCTCTTTGATTTCTGCCTGTTTCTTGGATTTGCGTACGTTTTTTTACCCTTGCCTGCCCCTGGACTTCTCTATTGACGGTGACCTCGCTCTTTTCTTTGTTTGGATTTTTTCCCTGTTTTTCAATAGCGGCCTTGTGCCCCTTTTGTGTTTTGTATTCCTCCCAAGAAACGGGAGTTAATTTTTGTTATTGACTGAGCTGAAGCCTTGCTCTGCCTCAAATAAATGTTTTGGACTTTATCTTGCTTTTGGGTTCGTATCTCACACTCCTCCTGACATCAGGTCATGAATTAGCTAGCATTGCAACTGGCTTGCATTATTACTGCACTATTATTAGCGTGAATTATTACACACTTGAAACACAGCACTGGGAATGAACTACCTGTTATGTAAATATTAAATAAGTGTATCTTGTTTTTAATAGCTCTGTAAGAGTTTGTCCTAAGGGTTAAACTAATAAAAGCAGTGCGCCGTCGTTGCTATAGCAACTACAAACAACAGAAACCCTTGCAATATATAAACGTGTGTGTGTGTGGCTGCGTACGTGTACACATGTACGGTGGGAGGTCTTTATCGAGCAGACTGGGGATAACACGGTCAACCTTTCCATGAGGTCAGACCCCCCCCCCCCCCCCCCCCCCCCCCCCAGGTCTTCACCCCCTCAGGTCCACCAGGCCCCGTCATCAATGTAGCATGTCGTCGTTCACAGAGGCACCACCAGCTGCCCCACAGAAGGGCGGATAGACAGAATAAACGTTAGGTACAGTCCTTT
>JACYXH010000765.1:3784643-3792143 GCA_026745465.1 Lota lota
ACCGGGCAGAAAAACTGTGTCTGGGAGCGAGGCCAGACCTATCTGCAGAGCAAATGAAACATGAGCTCGCGAGATTTAGGCTAGGTCTTTCGCGGCTCTTTTAGGTGAACTGTGGGAGCCTACTTAGCTATCGAAGAGCTGACAGCCATTTTGTTTGTTTTAATAAATATTAAAGCAGTAACATGGGTGAGGTCTGTCGCCACCTGCTTCCTCAAATCCTGATTTAGAAATAAATTAGTTAAGTTCCACATTAGAAATGACTAACAATCAGAGTGAATGACATAGGTCACATTTTCAATGTTCAATTCATGACATTCATTATTTCATATAACAAAAGTAAATACTAACCAGCATAACATAGAACAAAGATACAACTATTATACAATTCACCATTCATCATCACATTAAATGGTTGGCACTAAACAACCAATATTACCACATTTAGTAGGAAAACATTAAAAAGAGCAGTTTGGGAGCGGGCTGTTACTGGTGAGCTGAACCACATGATCCAACTCACTGAAAAGAGCCGGAATGCCCATCGCTAGCAATGGACTGCAATAATAAAGCACTTTTGTAATCTTAGGCAACTCAAAGCGCTGCAGTTAGTGCCTCACATTCACCCATTCATACCGCGACCACGGTGTCCACCGGGCAATGCACCTACCAGCTCGTCGGGAGCGGTAAGTGCTAGCTGTCTTGCTCAGGGACATGGCAACACTTTGCAAGGAGGAATCGGCGATCAAATCTGCAACCATGCGGTTGCCAGACGGCGTGCTCAGACTCCTGTGCGTGAATGTACATGTGCTTTCACATGGGCCTTCGTTCGCTGAATAACAACCGGACTCAGTCCAGTTACACTTTATCACATAAGAAGGAAAAATAAACCAATTACACCTCGTATACGCATCGCTCGTAGGTGCTGGACTGTATAAAACAAATATACTGTCCGTGGTTTAAGGAAGTATATGGACTGTGAAGAGGCCAGATGGGAGGGCTTGGTGTGGGGGAGTGATGTCAGGAGTGTGTGGGTCGGTTGCGGGGGTCCCCAGTGTCTCTTCCAGGCTGTCTTCCAGGTGATGAGTTGGTTCATAGCAACACCTTAGCTCCAGCACCCTGGGCGTCATCACGGCAGTCATTCAAGACTAAACCACATGTATTGTTTACGGAGGAGGGGAGGTTTTATAGACAGGTCTTAAAGACTCGGGTTGTGCGAATGTGTGTGTGTGTGTGTGTGAGTGTGTACATGTGTGTGTGAAACTGAGAGGGTAATAGAAAAAGAGAGATATAGAGTGAGTCATTGAGAGAGAGGCAGAGCGAGAGAGAGAGAGAGGGTGTGTGTGAGGTTGTGTGTGTGAGCGCGAGAGTGACTAAAAAAGAAGTGCCACAAATTCAAACTCATGTTCCCCCCATCGCAGTTGAAGCCAGCATCTGGAGTGCAGGTGTTTGGGATCCAGCTGTGCGGAGGACAGGATAACTGCTCCCTCTACAGGACACTCAGAGGAAACGTTGTAGGAAAGTGTCCTGTGTCCTAAAATCCTAATGGAACAGGTTGAGGCATGCCCAGGTAACAGAGACCAACTCTTGGACACCGTTCAGAGTCGTCACATTTTATTGTCAGGGCATGGCCACCTGATGCCATGATGTCAGTGACAAGGCATCCTATACAGGATGGGACACATATCATATATCAAGGTGAATTATAGGATATTATGCTAACCTAAGCCAATGATGGATTAGCGTGTGTCTGGTGCTACTCTGTTGAGGATTCTTCTGTTAGGTCGACTATATGTTTTATATTTGTAACTCTAGTTCGTTAACATAGACATAGAAGTATTTAGCACAGATGCCCGCTGCTGCTCCCGCAGCCCTTGTTAGCGTTCGTCATAGCAACAGTAAGCAACATGTGGGTTTTGTATAAAAGATTCACCTGAATACACCTTGTCAGGCATGCTGTAGTTATTGTATTTACTTACTGTATGCGTTTTTTAGTCATGGTATACACTTCTGAATTGAGAGAAAATGAGCGTCATTCAGTTAACGCTAGTGTTTTTAATGGCATCATGAAAGTAGCCCAGCGCAATGACTAGCGGTCGCGCTACTACATGCTCCCAAATACGGCTGAGGTTGAGCTCACGCCATTGGAAAATTTAATGAACTATATTGGGTGCTACAAGATAGGCTCTCCAGTTCACCGCCATCACCCCCACTACCACCTCCACCACCACCACCACCACCACAATCACCACCACCCAATACCTCCCCCTTTGCGAGTGTACATTTCTAGTTGCCTTGGTAGCAGCAGTTGAGTCTGAGCAATTCACATTAATGTCATGGTCAAAAGCCATGTAAAGACTCTGTTTGAAGCTGTGTTAAAATTCTCACTACACTTAAACACACCTAAATTATCAGACGAGAGAGGCCCAAGCAGGCCTATGACCGCGACTGTGGGTTCATCGTCTGTTATAAATCTATAGGTCACATGCCGTGACTCTTTCAGTTAATGCCAATTAAAGCTTAAAAAAGGGTATTATTGCAACATCATTTTATATAGCAAAATTAACCTGCCTAATTGGACAGACAACTTATTTCTTGTCCTCTATCCACAATTTCATTATCAAACCAAAATGTATTTCATCCATTTAATAAGTGAATTGTTTAGAGTGAACCCTAAACCCTGTGGGGAGCCTGTTCGACCCGTGTTTGATCAGGCTGAGTTCCAGGAAGGGCCTTGTGGCCCCTCCTGTACTTCAGGAGATCCAGATGGTAAGGTACAACAGTTCGCCCGCAGGGGATTCTCTTCAAGTGTACCACACTCTTGCTATTCATCTAATAATCCCACAATAAAGTTCAGATCAAATCGTACCATCTAAATCTTCAGCTTAGACCTCAAGACATGGGAAAACGTCTGAATGAAGTTAGCTCTCCGCTCAGCAGGGAACACAACGGTGGAGACGGTCATGTCGCTGACTCAAAGTTAATTAAAGTCTGCTTGTGGAAAGGCACATAAAATGTAAAAGACCATCAATCTGTGTAACTTTTATGGAGGGGCTGTGAGATATGGGTGTAAGCGTTCACGCAAAACAGTCCAATTCAATTACCCAGTAATGCTATTTTATGGCTGGTTTTGTGATGTTGGTTGCAGTCATGAAACGCTACAACCGAACATTTAATCAAACATGATTAAACAATCTGAAAACAACTTTGGTGACTATGGAAAACATCTTGTTTTTGTAGCTTGGGACGACAAAAGCTTGGGCCATTCCAAGACGCGGAGAAAACTATTCTTAAAACTGTTGCAGAACATTTTCCGTCCATTCTTTGTCTATTCAGAAAATGAAACAACTAGATGGTGCATTTTCTGAAGAATACTATACTAGACATACAGACATGTTCAGGTCCTAGCACACTGCCCCAACAAACACCAACACACACCAACATTGGGCCAGTGTGCCCTGCCCGTTGGTGGTTACTGGTTGTTGTCAGATTAAGTTTATTGTTAGCGAACATATCAAATTTGTGTTGAACTCATGGTATGTGTAGTCTGTGATCCAAGTGTCCTGACAAGGTGTCTGTGTGTATATGTGTGTGTGTGTGTGTGTGTGTGTGTGTGTGTGTGTGTGTGACTGTGTGTGTGTGATAAAAATGCTCATAGAGATATATATGAACAAACTGTGTGTTTGGTGCATTCCTCCCCTCATGAAGCCATGTCTAATGAGCTTTACTGACGTGCCCTCAACATGACTTCAGAGTTTACAACCTGGCTGCCATTCAGCACCAGTAGCTAGACAAGGCCCTTCAGCATCTGCTCCTGCCTTCACCAGATCCTCACACACTCTCCTTCCATGTCCCTCTCCCTCTCTATCTCTCTCTCTCCTTATGGTTCTTTTTCTTAAGTTCTCTCTCTCTCTCCTAGGCTGCTCCCTAAATCTCCACTTGTCCCTGCAGACGAGGTAGCAGGGAAATGTGGTGGTATAGCACCTACCTTAAACTTAACTTTACGCAACATTAATACGACAAAACATGAATTATAAATATCCTTGCAACCAATAACTATGATGAACATTGTATTTGTTTTATATCAGCATGCAAGCATCTGTGATTTTGTGTGTAAAGACATACAAATATACCATATTCCAAAACTCTTGTGTTTTACGTTAAAACTGTCACAATAGTGAAACAGTTAAATCAATTTTTAGTGGTTTCAGATGTTCCCCTCTCGTCTCTTGAGGAAGACACTGGGAGACGTCTGCTGGTTAGGACTGAGTTACCAGAGAACAACGCTCATCTCATTCCCCTCCCATGATGGTGTTTTCAGAATGGGCTGGTCCCCGTATCTTTCTCTCTGCTGGACTCCAGCACCTTGCTGATACTAGCAGCAAGCAAGCACACCAAGATTAATAGCTTCTTTCTCTCTTTTGGTCTATGTAGCCGTCTGTCTGATCATCCTGTCTGTCTCTATTGTATTTCTCTCTATTTCTATCTGTTCTGTTTTTGTGTTTTTGTGTTTCAGCATCAAAGCCCCTCATAAATATACTGTGTTGATCTATTTCACGTTGCCTCTTAAACAGACCCCAATGTGAGTTTGCTACAATGTTTTTACTAAACCGAGTTTACAGAAATAAATATCAGAGCGGCTTCGTTCCCGGCCAAGGTCACAGGAATATATCGGTGTGATGGGTGTCAACGTGATCTTGTTGTGAAATGATAATCCATTTGGAAGAGTAATCAAAGCCCTGGTTCACTGAACTGACGTCAAACACACACACACACACTCAAACACACACACACACACACTCAAATGCACACACACACACATACACACACACTCAAATGCACACACACACACACACACTTACACACACATGTACACACCCACCCACACACAAGTGAACCCTCGCAAGAAGGAGGCACGGTCATTTTGGCAAGTCACTGAAGCAGGAACGATCAGAGAGAGACTGCATCACGACTCACTCTGGAAGACCGAAGCCAGGACACGACACGCAGGTCTGATATTATCACATCCACGCCTCGCTCATAATGGACGGGAGTGTTCTCTGGAGGTCAACCCTCCTGGGTTCACCACAGGTCATCCCCCCCCCCCCCCCCCCCACACCACCCCCACCCCGCCTTCGGTCCCATGAAAGCCGAGGCCCATGGGAAAGTGCACTTCTTGGCGGGAGGAGATAGGAACATTGAGTTGACAGGTCCTCTTGGATGGATCAGAACCACTGATACCACAGCAGGGAGACGCTTGTGATGCTGCGGCGCTCCCCGGGCCAAGGACATGGCTAGCGTATCGCCACCAATCACGTGAACCCGAGAGAGGGCTCAGGAGGAAATCGAAGAGTGTGTGGCCCGATGTGGATGCAAAAGCGATGTGTGCGTGCGAGATTATGCATTTGTGTGTGTCAGAGAGAGAGAGAGAGGGGGGGGGGGGGGAGGCAGAGAGAGGGGGGGGGGGGGGGGGCGAGGGGCAGAGAGAGAGGTGGAGGGGCAGAGAGAGGGGGGGGGGCCGGGGGGCAGAGAGAGAGAAAGAGAGAGGTGGGGGCAGAGAGAGAGTCCATGTGTTTCTCTGCGCTGAAATGCTTTGATTACATTTGGAGATAGCAATCAGCTCCACTTCACTCGATGCTTTATTGTGTTTGATGTCTGAGGAGCAACCAGACGGAGCGACTCAACGCACACGCATCGCCCCGGCGACCCTCTGCACGCCGGCCTCCCAGTCAGTGCACACTGGCTCCCGCCGAGAAACCCTGCCAACCGTGCTGTAGAGGGCCCCTGCCAACCGTGCTGTAGAGGGCCCCTGCCGACCGCGCTGTAGAGGGCCCCTGCCAACCGTGCTGTAGAGGGCCCCTGCCAACCACGCTGTAGAGGGCCCCTGCCAACCGCGCTGTAGAGGGCCCCTGCCACCGCCGCTGTGTGGACCTCTCACCTCATGTTACCAATCTCCACTCTCTATCAGGCCTCCTATTCTTCCTCCTATTGGTCGCTCTTTATCTTCTCTCCACTCTTTCTGTCTCTTCTTCTTCTCTCTGTTTTGTCTTCTTGTCTCTCTTTGATGTATTCTCCTCCTTCTGTTCTGTTCTCCTCCTTCGCTCTTGTTTTGAATCCCTCACCTCCTCCATCTCGTTTTATCTGCCTCTCTCTCTCTCTCTCTCACTCTGTCTCTTGCTCACTCTCTCGCTCTCTTTCTCTCTCTCTCTCTCCTGCTAACCCACGTGCCACTCAATTCACATTTTCCCCTTTTCCCTGGGCAGTGTATTTCTGGAGCTATCTCCCAGTATTTCTACTCCTCTCCATGTATCTCTCTGTCTCTGTGGCAAGCTGCTTTCCTTTTAAACAAACACATTTGGAAATGTTCTGTCACTGTTTATGGTGGGAAAGGGCCAGTGTGTGTGTGTGTGTGTGTGTGTGTGTGTGTGTGTCTGGGGAGGAGGTGTGTAGTGGGTGACACACAAGCACATGTGCGTGCGCCGAGAGAGATACACACACACACGTGCATGTTTGCGTGGATGCCGTGGAAACCGGCCGATGTTTGGTCCTGATAGTTTCTCTCCCTCTTTAATTGTGGGGAAATGGGTTTCAGATGTTACCACGCGACTGATCACTTTGGGCCCCGCTTGGCCCCGTCATGTCCTCCCAAACCACATCAAGGGAGCCTGGGGGTGATGTGGGCCGATAGCAGGCCCAGCACGGGAGGCCCGCTGTGGGGCTGCAAGCGTTCCTTTCGGTGCCCTAGCAATAACAAGCTCCACATTAGCGGTAGCCCTGTGCGCTGTCAGCCACGCTGAGCCCTGTCTGCTGCCGAAATACCCGGCCCTAGCAGGTCAGAGGAGGCTAACGGACGCTAACAGACGCCAACCACACCTGCCGATATCCATGAACGAAAAGGTGTCCTCAATTGGTTTAGAGGGATCAAGCTTCAGGTGTCACCTGATGATTTGGTTTAGGTGCGAGACGTTAAACTATTTGACACCCCAGCATGGTTCTGTTGTGTGCGTTTGCGCGTGCATTCTTTTCTGTTTGTGTGTGTGTGTGCATGTGCGTGTGCATGCGTGTACACCACAATAGAAGCACATTAAAGACTTTTGGTGTGTTTCATCTGAGTGCATTTTTACTCATTTGAAAACAAACAAACATCCAATGCAATCAAAACAAATGAAGTGTGTTGGAATACGCTAGGACCCTGGTGTCCCCACACCTGTTGGGGGGATGCTGGGCCGGCTGGGGGTGGTGCAGCACCACCAGCAGCAGCCCCACCACCACCAGCACCACCACCACCACCAGCATCACCACCACCAGCACCACCAGCAGCACCACCACCACCACCGCCACCACCACCAGCAGCAGCAGCAGCACCACCACCAGCACCACCACCACCACCAGCATCACCACCACCAGCACCACCAGCAGCACCACCACCACCGCCACCACCACCACCAGCAGCAGCAGCACCACCACCAGCACCACCAGCAGCAGCAGAGCCGCGCTCCACTAATA
>JACYXH010000765.1:3794643-3887143 GCA_026745465.1 Lota lota
TTATCCAGGAGATTATTACAGAGAGATTCCAGTCTTTTGAATCGTATATTTTAAGTTTCCCATGAACTCGCCACAGCTCCAGCAGTATAGTTGCTGGGGCCACGCTAAAGATAGTATAGCGGGGCGCGTCATGCTGAATACACGCTACGCCTGTATCTTTGGAAGGCCTGTTATGTTTATGGGGGGGGGGGGGGGGGGGGGGGGGGGGGGGGTCATTATAACTTAATATAGCCTACATTTAAACTAGGCGAACCTTCAAAAGGCATGAATGTAAACTTCAAATCTGAAATTCAAGTCATTCATTTGGGATTAACGTGTGTATGTTTGTTTTTATGTGTGTGTGCGTCCGTGTGTGTGTGTGTGTGTGTGTGTGTGTGTGTGTGTGTGTGTGTGTGTGTGTGGCTGTGTGTGTGTGTGTGTGTGTGTGTGTGTGTGTGTGTGTGTGTGTGTGTGTGTGTGTGTGTGTGTGTGTGTGTGTGTGTGTGTGTGTGCTTGCATAAAAATGGCAAGTAACTTTGCTTGGTTGCATTTGTATCTATGCTCCAATTCATCTGCCACTTTCGCTATTTCTCTCTCTCTCTTGCTCTTTCTCTCTCTCTTGCTCTCTCTTAATCTCTCTCTCTCTCTCTCTCTCTCTGCCACTGTGTCTCCACCTGCCCACGGCTATGTTAATCCTCACCAGCGGCCTTGACAGACAGCTTGTCGACAAGACAGGACACCTGATCCCTGTGCTGTCGCTTCATCTGCAAACACACACACACACATACGCACACACACACACATACACACACTTATACACACACACATACAAAGACACACACACACAGATACACGTACGCACACAAACACCCCCACACACACATACACACACACACGGATACACACATGCACACACACACACACATAGACACACAGACACACACATGCACATGCACACACACAAACACACACACACACAGACACGCAGATACACACATGCACACAACACTCAATGACACACACGCACACACAAGCACACACACAGACACACAGATTCACACAAACACATACAAACATACACACACACACACAGACAGACACACACACAGAGACACACATGCACACAAACACACACACACACATACACACAAACAAACACACACACACATGCAATGTGTCTGCACACGCACAAGACACGTACACAGCGCAAGCCACGTTTTTTTTTCTCTTTTTTTTCTTTTTTTTCTTATAATTTGCTTTTATTTTAATATGTGATTTGCACCTAAGTACAAAAACCTATCCTAAGGGATATGAGTGTTTTGAAAACTAATTAAAAACGATCATCTAACACGGAAGTTAGGGTACTTGAGGAAAGTCTGGAATGTATCGCAATCAAAAGACCCCATTAAGCGAACCATGCACTTTCATACATAGACACATTATCCTTTAAATTAACTTTAACCGGATTCATCTTGACTACTGTTTTGTTAAGTACACAAAATTGGATGAAGATTTGGTACCTTAAATTGGATCGCAGATATTTGGGCGTTTCCGTTTTCATTGGCTACTAGTGGTTTTGTTTTTTTATTGAACAGACTTCCCTTTAAAATAAATTAAATAGATTAGTCCATAATTGGTTTGTACCAAATAATTTGTACCAAAGTGTAAACACCCTAGGATCCTTAGGGATTTGATTGATTTCACAAAAACAAATTCCAGGCGGAAGTTCTTTAAATGTATTCACCATGAGGAAAGACATATGTGTGCAAAATGTCGTATTCAGTTGATTGCTTTAGCGCCACCATTTGGCCGTCTTTAGTCACTCCACAAACCAGTGAATGTGGAGGAAACAAACACTAACAAATACAATAGGTTGCCTCCCACATTGTGCTTGGCCCCCTCTAATCATTTAAAGGCACGAGGGGAAGGGCCCCTTGGCAAATCAGGGCCCTTGTAACGTTTCCAATTGCCCTTGTGGTAATGTGTCTTACAGTGACGTCTTACAGTAGGCCATGACTTGAACATTCCTTCTGGTCACCACATTGTCTGTAATCAAAATCTTTTCATAGCTACCAGATCAGGAAAATGCACATCAGAGCTGATAGAGATATGAATACAACCCCATTTTTAGGACAATGCCTGCCTGTTCTATCTCTTTGCAAGTAGACTAGATATATATTTGAGACACATTTTTCTTATTCAATTATTAATACTAATAGGAGTCAACTTGTGTCTTGCAAAAGTTAACTTGTGTCTTGTTAATTTCAAATTGGAATTTTAATGTATGTCAACAAATGTGAGTTCAACTATGCAACTATTCTTCAGCAAGATCCAATGCCCAAATGATGGCTGAAGGCTGTGACACCACAGATTGTGTGTTTCCCTTCTGTAGTGGGTTTTTAAAAATTACGCCGTTTGATATAATTTGCATTATTCATTTTACGAGGCAACAGCTTTGAGTTTATACTGAATGGGTTTGCATTTTCATCATACAATTTAAAGGTCTATACATAGGACCTATCCTATAAAAATACTTTATTCCTTCATTCCTTCAGAAAACTGAAATAAATATATTTTATTATCATGACAAATAAAAGCAATTTTTGTTTTGCCCTTGTAATATTATCAACGGCCACTGGAGGGCAGTCAGACAATATGACAAAATAAAGTTGCAGAAACATACGTTTAGATCTCCTTCCCTATTGCTTCATGCATAACCAAAACATATTATTATCTAACAATATTTATAAAGAAGTCTTCTTTCCCCAATGGTTTAACGATAAGAATAATCTTGGGGAAATTGTGTTAAAATGAGGACATTTGTGTAAGGAATAAATGCTGAAATATATGTCTATCTATCTATCTGTCTTTCTGTCTATGTAGGGGCTCTACATCAGAGTTTATATCTCCAATTCTTGCTTTTCCTGTTTCCTATACCCTCCCCTTCTGCTCTCAGACAGACAGACAGACAGACAGACAGACAGACAGACAGACAGACAGACAGACAGATACATTAAGAGACAGAATTCTCTCTCTTAATTTAAGCGAGAGAATTCTCTGCAGGTCCTCGATTCTTCTGTTGCTATCCACGTCAAGACCTCCTCTCCTCCTCCTCTTCTGTGTCATATCCTTCACCCCCGCTCTACCACACATACTTTCTTCAAATGCTTTATTCCTTCTCACATCGAGAACATGTGTCCATCCCCCCGTCTCCATCGTGACTCAACCTTCGCTAATCCAATCACTGTATAGATCATGTTAGAACCTTTTCTTAGGTTTGTTACAGTCACACAACACTGGTGCCATGGCAACTGTGCGGCGCCACTTTCAGGTACGGTCTTCTTACTGTTTTTCTCTTTAGCAGACATTTATCCAAGTGACTTTTAGATCCTACATGTCATTAAGGAGCATGGGTTAGGGATCTGGATCAACGATGCCAACAGGTAGGTTAGCTTAAGACATTGGGGATCAAACCCTGAACCGTTCAGCTGCTAGTCTAACATCACCCTAACATCACGAACACACTACCCTGTGCTGCCCCCTTAAATATATTTCTCAAAGTTACCATTGTCCTTTCATATGATATCCTAATGAGAACAACCAACCTGTATCTAATCCAGTTCTTTAGAAATGGGGGTCCCCTTCCTCCCTGGTTGCTTCCAGTTCTTTCAGACACCCGAGTCTCTTGCACCCGGTCAGTACCAGAACTGTGTTGTATTGGATTAACAAGGAATGTAGGAGCAACAGGAACTTGGTGTACACTACAATTAACTGAACAGGAGATGTATTCCAAACTTTAAGGAGATGTTGTTTTAGAGACAGACATTCACACAGTGAACTCTCACATTACTTCTCTCTATGGGCCATTTTACTTTGCACACTGTGGGAGTATGTGTGGATGGTGGCTGGTTTAAGCAGCCTCACCTGGCCCGAGTCAGACTGATTGGACTCTGGAGCTGGGTAAGGCTGCACACCTGTTGCACATTGAGCAATCAGTGTGCACAGGTTAAACCAGCCATCACCACACACACTCAGGGAGCTCTCCGGCATGGCAGCACGGAGCACGGAGCACGGAGCACGGAGCACGGAGCACGGAGCACGGAGCACGGAGCACGGAGCACGGAGCACGGAGCACGGAGCACGGAGCACGGAGCACGGAGCACGGAGCACGGAGCACGGAGCACGGAGCACGGAGCACGGAGCACGGAGCACGGAGCACGGAGCACCATCTGCATGCCTCATTCTACGCAACCTTTACAATAAACCGGTTTAACATCACCACCCTGTGTCCATTGGTCTGGAGGAGCCTGAGGAAAGTCACCTAGGTGGAGTGGGAAAACCCACCTAGGTGGCTGTAGCATGGGAGAATGCTACAAACACATATATAAATACATGCACAGAAAGATAAAGTGTTCAAAATATAGGGCTTTCAAAAGTAATGACAGCATAGCATGTGCGTTAACAAACATTTAAAATATATATTTCAATACGAATACAGTAAAAAAAATCATTAGACTACGGCATTTATTCTAATGACATACGGCCACATTCTGTTTGTGCATCGACACATAGCAACCTGCAAGGCTATGGATAATTGTGTCGGCTCCATACTAATTACAACCTCTATTCTGTCATGCCTGTTTTTGCCCCTCGGTTTGTTCGATTCACGATGAAAGACTATCCATGCCCTGATTTACATATTTTTCATGACGCATCGGATCAAACATTGCTACGATCAAACGCAGGAAGCTGCAGAATGAAAGGAGAAGGACATTTAATAGAAAATAAGAGTTTGGTGACAGTGTTGCAGTATAATATTGGTAATTACTCCCTTGGTGTCATCTACTTTGGATTTAGATTGGAAATTATAATAGTTATAATCATGATCATCATGATCATAATCATCATATATTGTATAAACTTTAAATTTGCAGATAAAGGGAATTGGATTTGTTGGCTATCTGTTTTCAAATCTGGGTTAAACAAGCATAGTTTCATTAGAAATAATAATATTATATATGAATGAATGTCTATCCATTTGCACTGCAACATCAAGAGTAAGCAGTAATTCCTTCATGAATGATCTTGTGAAGAAAGAGATGTGCAAAAGTAAACTGTTGCACATAGGATAATAGTGAGACAATGCTTTTAGGGGTTCTTAGATAATAATGAATCTAGTGATACTAAATATGTTATTACTTAGATGTGATGATTATAGGTCCTTCTTATCTTTTCAATAAAAACGTAACCGGGCATAAAGTGCCATAACCAACTGCCATAACCCAATTCAGTTGGTGCATAAGAGAATGGAAAATGACATTCACAGAATATGGTTTAAACCTACACTAAAGTGTTCCCATTAGCAGCCTCTAGTGGCTGGGGTTGTATCTACAGTGGCAAAAGTGGACCAGAACAAAACAATTTATAGAGAATAACTCCCTGGATGGAATGGCTCGCGGATGGGTGCGTTTTATCCTGATAAACTTTCTAGTTCAGATATTTAACTGCAGTAGAAAAGTTACATAGTGCATGTTTAATTCATGTTTAATAAACGGTAAAAACTCCTTTGCACCAGGCAAGTTTCCCCTGACTGGGTGACTGCTGTGATGAGCCACAGAAAGCCTCATGACTCCCAGAGAGGACTTTGCTGCACCCAGTGATCTCACAGGGGGTGAGGATCACTATCCTATTCTATCCTATCCTATACTATACTATACCATACTACACTATACTATCCTATCCTACCCTATCCTATACTATCCTACCCTATCATATCCTATCCTATCCTACCCTATCTTACCCTACCCTATCCTACCCTACCCTACCCTATCCTATCCTATCCTACCCTATACTATCCTACCCTATCCTATCCTATCCTATCCTACCCTATCCTATCCTATCCTATCCTATCCTATCCTACCCTATCCTATCCTATACTGTCCTATACTATCCTATACTATCCTACCCTATCCTATCCTATCCTACCCTACCCTATCCTATACTATCCTATCCTTATATCAATATAATATATATAATATATATATTTTCTTAATGATTATTCTAAGGAATTCTCTGATCTATGCCTTTTAACAAGAATATATAAATGAATAAATAAATAAATAAATAAAAGCAATGAATGACAAGACGTCCTGCTGCTGCGATCTTTTATTTCCAGGCTATTTGTTTCAGGTCTACTTAGGTGAAGGAAAGATTAACGTGTTCATGTAACCCAACCAAGCGTTGCCAAGGGAGTTAGCCTGCATGACCTGCCTCGGTGGATAATTGGATCAACCATATAACATACAAAAACAAGCGCGCGCGCGCGCACACACACACACACACACACACACACACACACACACACACACACACACACACACAAAGACGTATTTCTCATGTCATGGTCAAATACATTACTCATCGACCTTGTGATAATCATATAATGTAATATCATGATACCATGTCATGTTATACATGTCAAATCGTAAGATATCTTACACCATTTCATATCGTAAAACTCATATTTTAGGTCTATATCATTATATATATATATATATATATATATATATATATATATATATATATATATATATATATATAATTTAAATGGGCCCATGTTTTTACAACTAAAACAATCTTGCTGCAACGTTTTTCGTATGTATGCCTTAGCCCACGTAAAATAGATATTTGCTTTATGTCCAAACTGACAAAATAATTGGGCTAAATTTCAGAATTGTTTGATAATAGTGAACGTATCCTTCACGTCTATCAATAGTAACACAACTAAAAACAGCTACGTTTGTTTACGTATCGATTCTCCTTCTCATTGGTCCAGCGGGTTGTCCGTCAAAGCGTATGCGTCTGGGTTGGCTCAAGTGCTGGATTTGGGTGGACTAAGCTCGTTTACTGAATTATCTCCCCCATGCTTTCGCTTGTAGTCTGTCTGCCTGGCTGAACGTGGAGCGACTCGCTGTTCGTGTCAGGCTCCGCGGACGTGAACGCAGCTATTTAGATGCGCTAAACAGCTCGTAATTGAATACTTGACATTAGGCTACAAGTAGGCCTAACCTCGCCACTTTTCGGGAAAACAGCTTGACTGGATTAATCGTAAGGCAACATGATGGTGTGGAGTTGACTGTCGCCGACCGTGACTCTCTTCCATCTATCTAGCCTACCTGCTGAGGCGCGCCCCCGACGCCAGTAGAGGAACGCGCGTTGAACGAGCATCCCTGGGTTCTCAGATCGTCTTCGTCGCCAAGATGGGAACTGTACTCTCTTTATCCCCGACAACCAAAAAGGGGGCTATAATGGACTCCGAAACCGCAGGAGCCGTCAACCATAAGGGCGACAAGAGCATCAAGCGATCATCGGTTTTTGTTTCCACGTTAACTTGGAAAAAGCTGGTGCCAAATTCGGCCAAGAAGAAAAGTGCCAAAAAAGTCAGCCCGAACCCAGCACCTCCCAGCGAGCCAGCGAGCAATGAGGTCTCCCAACTCAACCATGACAATATCAAGAAATCCCATGCGACCGAAGAAAGGAGACCCAAAGCCCCCATCCCCGTCCCGGTCCCCACGGTCCCCACATCCCAGAACCTCAAGCCCCAGACCAACGGGGACGTGAAGATCCCATCGGTCCAGAAGCAGCCGAGCAGCGTGTCTGTCCTCTCCCCGAGACGCGTCATAATACAGGCGTCCACGGGGGAGCTGCTTCGCTGCTTAGGGATGTTCATGTGCCGCAGGTGCTACAAACTGAAGGAGTTGACCAGCGGGGAGGTCATTCTCTGGTTCAGAAACATAGACCGTACTCTTCTCATGCAGGGTTGGCAGGACCAGGGGTTCATCACGCCGGCCAACCTCGTGTTCGTGTACCTGTTGTGCCAGGACAGTGTCACGGAGGACATTGACAGTTCGTACGAGCTGCAGGGCACCTTTTTGACTTGTCTGTACCTCGCCTATTCGTACATGGGCAATGAGATCTCCTACCCGCTCAAGCCGTTCATGATCGACGCGAACAAGGACGTTTTCTGGGAGAAGTCACTCTGCATCATCAACAGGATGAGTGACAAGATGCTGCTGTTAAATTCCGACCCCCACTTTTTCACTGAGGTGTTTCAAGAGCTCAAAGACCAACGGCCAGATGGCGAGTCCAACTTGGACCGCTGATTTAGAGACTGCAGGAATAGAAAACGGCGATAAAGCTTTGACGATTGTCAAAAAAAGATCACAAAATCATGGATTTGTGGTGTACATTTCATGATGAAGGGGTGCCACTCCTCGAAGATCTTGACATAAACAATTGAAGAAAAAAGCAGCCACACTATTTTCTGAATAGTGTTTATTTCACCAGTAAGATGCGTCGTGTATTGCATGCATTCTGACATCATCCTATTTGTTTAGCCCATGAAGGGAAGCAGAAGAAATGCAACATAGCGGATTGCTTTATTCATTGAGGTGTTAAGGACGTGGCGGTGATTGATGTGACTTGATCAAACGTATGTTGAAAAACGATCTGCAATTCAAACAACTGATTAGCTTTGAGAGACTCGGGTTCAATAGCACGTTGAGGTGAGACTATGTGAGTGTAGGCCAACAACTAGTAAACAGTAAAGCCCATCTGTGTTAGGAGCTGTCCACGGTTCTGACCTGGCCATTTTTAGACCCTGGGGCTCTCCATTTGCCCATTTAAGCCCCTTTCCATGTTAGGGGCAAATTAAGGCTTTCCCCGATCCCAATAATCTTAAGACTTAAGACACGCCTTAGAACGCTTAGGCCTGGCTGTAAATAGAGGCATTGATGTGCATTTAAGTGCATTTGAATCTGAATTAGGTGGGGAAGTGGCTGTGTATAGCCCTAATTCCTTAACCTGTTCGACCAGAACTTGGAAGTAGGCCTAATTATTTTGGTACTGAATATGTCCCAGATGCACATTTAGGTCCTTGGGATTCTATGACAAGCCTTGTATGTTTTATACAATTACCCTGCAGATATTTTGCTCGTTGAATGAAGAGAATATAGGAAATAATATAAAGACAATAGAAACAAGGTTTGTTTTGAGGAGAATGAACTGTAGATTTATTTTCGGAGGGTCAAGATGTTAACTTGAGATGTATGTATTATATGTGCCAACGAGGAAATAATCCTAAAAACGAATGTTTACATGTACATAGCGCAAATATGAAGCATATTTTTACATTGGTTCTTATTCATATTTTTTTGCCTGTTTATATGGTGACTGTATTTGTTGCTGCTTTCAATATAAGTAACCAACAAAATAAGATAAGGAACAATATAGAGTGAAAGAGCTTGTGTTTTGAATGTTATTCTTGTGCAGTGAAACAAAACAAATCGAAGTTCAATCAACTGGGATTCTAATTCATGTTTAACTTCAGTGGACCTCAGAGTGGATGTCAAACATCCCGTCATATATTCCGTCAATATTCCGTCAATATTCCTGTCAGAATTCCCTGAAAACATACGGACCTTAACAAAAACTTTACAGCAGACTGGTTGTCTTCAGTGTTTGCTCTTTATTCAATGCTCATGTTGCGTTGTACATTAGTATTACTTTGAATGTTTAATGCTGCTATATTTGCACACCTCTGTGAACAGTGTATGAGATGTTAATATTCTGACGTATAGTGTTAGACAGAACAGTACATATTAAAGATTTAATTTGACTTTCTAACGCATGGGGTATTGGTCACCTCTATTGTGATTGGTCATCTGTGATGAATAACAACTTTTTTAAAGTGTGAGTGACTCTGTTCACTTACACACCAGATCATACTAATGCTGAATGTTAGGTTCAACCACAAACCACAAATGTGAATGCACTCTGTGTAAATAAATGTTTGATAGAAGTACTTTACCATACTCAAGACAAATAAAACTTAAATGTGCAATCTAGTGACTTGTGTGTATTTTCTTTGTGTGTGTGTGTGTGTGTGTGTGTGTGTGTGTTTGTATATATATGTGTGTGTGTGTGTGTGAGTGTGTGTGTGTGTGTGTATGTGTGTGTGTGTGTGTGTGTGTGTGTGTGTGTGTGTGTGTGTATGTGTGTGGGTGTGTAATCTTGTCCACGTCTAGCTTTCCATAATCCTCAGGTTCCAGGGAATCCTGATATAACAACGTAAACGTTGAAACATGTTTACCTGCACAGAGCAACGGCTGCTGCTCTGAAAACATTACAAACACACAATGAAAACCTTTGAGAGGTATGCTATATGTGGTGTTTGTGGTATCTATGTGTGATATTTAATTATACTGAAAACATTACAGCCATTCAGGTGATGGACAAATATGATATATATTATATAGAACAACCCAATTCCATTATATATATAAGCAGGGGGCATCTTTAGAGAAAGACATAATACCTAAATGTATCCTTGGCTTCTTTCTTCTTATCAAATCAATCTTTATTTGTTAATTCAACAAGTGAAGTGTTGACATTTATTCCAACTGTGAACAACATTGACAACATTTGTATTGATGAATGTCCATTCTGCAACAAACTGATGATGTCAATGGACCAGGGGCCACTGTGCTGCGTGGAGGTCATGCCATGAGAGCCATACCTTAACAATGGACCAGGGGCCACTGTGCTGCGTGGAGGTCATGCCATGAGAGCCATACCTTAACAATGGACCAGGGGCCACTGTGCTGCGTGGAGGTCATGCCATGAGAGCCATGCCTTAACAACGGCGGGGCATTCGGGCTACAGCGGGAATTCCTACGGTTTTTGTGAATAGAGCACGTGGGTCTTAGAGTTCCTTCACATGATTGGCTAGAATTTGCTGCAGTCTCTGATACAAGTGTGTGTGGAGGGCTCTCTCTCCCTCTATCTGTATCTCTCTCTCTTTCTCTCTTGCTCTTACCCTCAGTCTTTCTCTCTTATACCGGGAGAAATCTATTTGTGGAAGAACAAGGGAGAGAACGCGGTAAAAAAAAGAAAAAAGACAAAGACAAATTGTGAGAAAAAGGCAGAACACAGTCCGGTTTAAAGAACAGGAACACAGAAAGAAAGATGTAAAATATTGATTAGAGTGCAATTTGAGCATAACACAATAGACAGACATTTACAAATATAATGCACAAATATTTAGGCTCATATCCTGTCTAGGGAAAGACAATTGTAATGTTATTCATGTCCTTCAATATCAAATCCAACTGTGGATGGAACGTGTGGTATGTGTATTGTTTCGGACTGCTATTCAGCTATGGAACAGATTCAAATGAATAAAGACAGAATCTGGAATGACGGACATTAGTTTTACCCCAACAAGTTGGCGGTATGGGAATATAGAGTTTCATTCAGCATTATGTAATAGCACCACAGCAAACATTAACAGATACTTCAGCTCCTGTATTAAGATTCAGCCCTGGTCTCTTGCCCCTCTGTCTGCCAGCCTGTTTTCTGTATTCGTGTCTTGCGGTCGCCATGGCAACGTGGTAGGTGAATGGGAGTTGGACACGGAGAACTATGTGAGGCAAAGCGTGGGCTCAGCCACTGCAGACTGCACACACACACACACACACACACACACACACACACACACACACACACACACACACACACGCACACATACACACACACTGCAGTTGCCAGTACTGCACCCACCCACCCACACACACACACACACACACACACACACACACACACACACACACACACTGCAGTCACAAGTGCTGCACACATACAGTCACATGCATATGCACTTATGCGCAAATCTCCAACACACTCACTCTCTGCCTAATGATCCCAAGTGTCATTATTAAAACAGATGACACACACCGGCACATATGAACACACACACACACACACACACACATACACCCACACAAATACACACACACAGACACGTATGCCCGACCGCACGCACACACACACAGACACACATATGCATGCAAAAGCATGCACACATATGCACAAACACATGCCGATGAGAGCACGCACACACGAATGCACACACAGATATTTCTCGTATAAACACATTCCAGGATGACAAGCCGTACATAGTTCACCTGTTTGCATGTATACACACACCTGCACACACTTTGTAAACCACACACAATATCCCCATACATGCACTCACGCAAAAGATGACCTAGTTATTACATAATCACTGCGCCATGATGGAACTAGGGCTCTATCAAGGCAACACTGCAGTGGACGACATAGAACAGCCACACAGAACAATGACTTTTACTGAGGACAGGCTTGGCTCAAGCGACTGGACCCTTCATCAGTCTTCATAGGAAGAAACAACTTAAAAGTTGTGTGCTCATGGGCAGATATGGAAACACAAACATTTAAACGCACACACGCACGTCCGTGCACACATACACACACACACACACACACACACACATACACACACACACACACACATACACACAGTGTAATTCAGTGCAGTAGTTATGCTTCACTGTGAATCCAACAACGCTCACGTAGCCACTGAACGCATCATCACCCAGCCTTGGGATTAGATGTATTTTGCTCTACGCTAACACCATAGCCATAGCTCCTAATCTCCTCCGCTAGTGTTATGGGAGGGCATCAGGCCAGCAGGTCATCATGTCCATTTCATTTAGGCCAGAGAAACTACTTATCCTAGATGATTAAGAATAGAAACAAAGAACAACAAGAGAAAAGAATAACAACAAAATGGAAAAAACGATATCCAATGAAGAGCGACAGCGGTGTTTCACTGTGCTCCACCCACCGGTGATATGCAGGCGTTTTAATTTAAACCCAGAGCTGAGCGCTACAGCGTCAGCTGATCAGAGAGCCCGTGGCTCTGGAGATGTAGATGCTTATGAGCTGTGCAGTGTCAGCATTGAGACACAGATTAGGTGTGTGAGATTAGGCCTGAACTAGCTCTGCATGGGCAACCAGCTGCCTCCTTGCCACGAGCGAATGCACTGAACACATACTGAACATGCATTTTATTTGTATATTATTTTTGAGATGCATGTCATTCATGAGTAGGTAGTGGTTATGCCTCTCGCTCAAGGATTCCTATAGCCCTGCAGACATTGGAGTTTGTATGTATGTACATGTATGTAGCCTGTAGCCTGTACATCTTCTTTATTGGTCATCGTTATTTTATGAATTGTAGTTTAAATGAAGCAAACTATTACTGTAGATGATGGGGGTCAACTGAAGGGAAAGATAATGTTCAATTCAATGAAGAAATGAAAGAAAACACATAATGTATCGTGTTTAATTGATTGAACAGCAAATCCATTGTGTTCCGATCCAGTGCAAACTGATTGAAAGCTGTGGTGCAGACCATTAAAGTAATGAAGCTCCCATCATACTTAAAACTGTAAACTATAGCTAGAACCTTCAGGGACTAAGTGAAGATGAGTATGAACACATTGTTTACTCTGCAGCTGACCTCTTTTCCCCACGCATGAGATTGAATTACTGCCCACTTATCGGAAGAATACATTCCCTTTGTTATGCAACGTGAAAAACCTAACACACTAACAACAACCAAAGCACTGATTCATTCACGTAGCCGCACAACTGCGCAATGCTCATCATGTTGGCTCCCTCCCTGCATTAGCCTATCATATTACTCTCACTCTGCACTATTCAACACCGCCGTGCTGAAGTCAAAATTCAACTCCAGACGCTGGTTGACACAATCGCTGCACTCCATTTTCTAACTTGTGAATTGTTTCAGAAACAACATCATGAGGGTATAATGGCACCTGCATCCTCGATCTTTAATGAAGGGTGTTAGTTGCTTGGGCTGAGGTGTGTTCTACAGATCAACTCTTAGAAAATATGCTCAGTCACACACTGACCTTGTTCAGTTTCCAGCCCAGCTCTTGAACTTTTAGTGGGCAAACATACAACCAATGTTCAGGCAAATAAACACCACATTAACACAATATAGTATACAATAAATATTGTATATATATATAAAACTGGCCAACTTAAAGCTTCTGGGTTGGATGTCTGCTGCTAGGCATCCCTGAGAAAGATGCCTAACCCTTACCTGCTTCTGAACGTATCTAATAACCTTGGGAAGGCTTGCTTAGCACAAAAGCATCTGCTAACTGAATAGTAGCCAATAGTAGTACATCATCAAATATACTAAACATGTTATATAAGAAATGTGATATAACAGCATAATGTATTGTAACCTTTAGAGAAGCTGCTCTCGGAATGACATATTGAGGTTGTCAATAATAGGGAGTGATTATATTCTTGATTGTTGTATCTTGTTCTTGTTACTGTTGTGGACGTTTTTGTTAGTTTTGTGAGCATGTATCCTGCCAGCGAGGAATATTAAGATATTAAAGGCTTGTACCTCAGTTGATTCTGCTTTTCAGTGTTGATGAACGAATTTAGATACATGGAAACCTAATGACCTCAATTCTTCTTCTAGACTATTTTTGGTCACAAACTAAGTAAAAAGATGAGATAAAGAAATATGGGTCATACAATGAGCTTGTAAACTTTTCCCACACCCTTGTTCATTCCCTTGATCTCACTCTCTTATACCCTTTCCTTGTTTCAAAATCACCCATTTTCCTTCTGTTCTGTGTATATCTCCAGCTCTCTCTCTCCTCCTCCTCCTCTCCATCCCTCTGGTGGCAAACCCATTTCTATTTCCGTCCAGGTGGGTGTGCTGGTCTGGTTAAGAGCTGCTTTAACTTCCCAGTCCTAAACCGACTGAAGGATATCCAGTCCATAACAAGTCCCCTCATGCTCCCATCCTGCTCATGCAGCCTACATTTCACCTTATTATGTTTCACTGGAATCGTTAAGCGTGCATATCCATAATGAGACAAGAAGGCCTATCTGAGAACAAACATCATAATCCCTGTAGCCATGTGCTGCTTACAGTACCTAGAGACGGCTGGATAATGCAATAATAATGTGGTTTGTTTTAGCACAGTGTTAGAGTTCCATTCTACCTTTTTAGGTCACTGTAAAGTACCAGTCTTTATTTAGAGAGTTATGGATAGAAGCAACCTTATTATCTCATATCAGTCTATTTTGCTATTGTCAGTTGCTATTGTGTGAAAGTATAATTATTCTTTCATTACTTTAGAGTATTTTTTCCTGTGGTCTTTGTTCGATTCTTTTCTAATCTGAAAAAGAAGATCAAAAATACAGCATAGCATAGTGGCTGTCTAAATGTATATGCTTCTTGTAATATGGCTGAAAGTGCTGAAACACGAACACAGCCTTATTCCTCTTTTCTCTTGTTTCTCTTCTTTTTCATATATTTTTGTTATTTTCTTCTTGGTATTGTTTAGTTTGTTACATTTATTTGTCAGGGACAACAAAAACATTAATCTCGCACCAGGAGAAGAGATGCATTCTGACAGATTTAGCTATACAAGCTAAATCCATCTGCAGTCCCTATTGCATGTTGTGCATTCACACTGACGCCAATCCGATGAATCAGGGCGGCGGGAGAAACACCCACTCCTCCGTAACATTACGCAAGAGCAGCGGAGAGGGACGAGAGCTAAAGCGAGTAGTATAAGTAGCGGGGAGAAGCTCACCTCTTGGTAGTGAAGACAAGAGCGGTAGAGCAACACTGGGGGAGTGTGACTCAACAACACCTCAGGAGGCTGTGTGTGCGGGTGTGTGTGCGCGTGTTCGTCCAGGTGTGTGTGTGTGTGTGTGTGTGTGTGTGTGTGTGTGTGTGTGTGTGTGTGTGTGTGTGTGTGTGTGTGTGTGTGTGTGTGCGTGTGTGTGTGTGTTCGTCCAGGTGTGTATGTGTGTGTGTGTGTGTACCATTGGACAATTACATGCTGATGTCATTCATTAGTCAATATCAAAAGTGAAATTGCTAGATAAAAATTAATAAATAGAAATAAAATCTGATCTCCTATAATGTTAAAATGTGAGAAACTGAGATTATTATAACACGTGGAAAAGTGTGTGTGTGTGTGTGTGTGTGTGTGTGTGTGTGTGTGTGTGTGTGTGTGTGTGTGTGTGTGTGTGTGTGTGTGTGTGTGTGTGTGTGTGTGTGAATAAAACAGAAAGCGAGATAGAGGAATATTATTTACAGCAATACATTTGTTAAGGAGACCACATTATTTTTGATTAAATGGGGCGTGTATTTTAAATGGTCATTCTTTTGGTCATTTAAGGTCTTCCCGTTTTTTGTCAGATAGCTAGGCTTACTGTCCATAAAAACGCATTTGTCCATCTAAGAATGTGTCTGTAATTAGAAGAGTTATATTGACCCCTTGTGGTTAACAAAAGAATAGATTTTATCCAGACATGGAACGCCAAACCGGTCGATGTTACCAACGCACTCGTTACTCAAGCCATTAATATCCTATAATACAGTGTGCGTCACGCGTGAGATGGCAGGTTAATAACAAAACATCTACCATGATGTCTTGAGCATAATGTATCTATACATCCTTCTCTACACTGTTTCCACTATAATCATCCCTGTCTTCATCTCGCGGCCATTAGGCCAAATAATGGCTTCTTCACAAAAATCTCCATAATAATAATAATCACCATGCATATCTTCGTAATCCAATACCTTCACTGATATAATGCCACTCCGTATTCCTACAAAATAGATGTTATTTATGCTTAAATACTCCCCAACACGCTGGACTACAAAATGTGTGATGATCATTAATCGTTGACAAATACACCAAGTTCTCGGATAGGCTTTTTAGTACAAAAAAAAATAAGTAAAGTTTTCATTTGTCAATACATTCATTGTTGTAAGGGCAATGCAAATGCTAAATGTGTTATTTTGGTCTACATTCAACTAGATGCATTCAAATTAAAGGATTTACCTTGTCTGAGTTCACAACAGATTCGAAATCTCAAGAACTGACTTCATCACTGGGTAAATAAAAAGTTTATTTAAAATGGTCTCTAGGGCAAATCACATTTTAAAGCACGCTGTCCCGATAAAGAGGCCTACGTTTAAATCCTAATCGACAAAATGACCAATTTCAGATTTAGCCTAGGCCCATAAAAAGTACATGCCAGCTACTTAAATTAATTGACGTTTAAATTAGTTAATTCATTTAGGCGTTCACATTGTATTACCGCAATGTCTTATAAGATTAACATTTAATATTTTGTGTTTTTAAAACATGAAGTGGATGGATAATTGAGACAAATTGTTATTCACAAACAATCATAAACCAATAAAAATCCAATAAATGTGACTAACGAAGTGAAACCATGGGAGGGCGCTCTTAATGCAATAATAAGTGGATATTGTGCAGTTAGTGCAAATCAAGCCTCGCAATAAATTAGGATAAAGGATGAAGACAGGAAAGGCGTCAAGACCTGACAATGGTCTTTTTGTGTTAGCCTAATATTTAATAAATTTGTTCAATGAGCGGAAAACGGGCATGGTTTACAATATTATCTCTTGATTTCTCCTTCACATGTATGTGTTTGGAAACCAACCCTATTCTAAACGTCAAGTATTTTCTTCATTCGATCAAAAAATTAAATTAAAAACAGCATGGTTCTTAAAGCACGATGCCCGTCTTACTGTGTGGCCAGAATGAGTCAGTTATAATGACCGCTGACGTTAGTGAGACTGTTGATGTTGTTGACGCAGCTGATGTGGGAGGCGGACACGGTGCCGAAGGGCCCGGGTGGCTGCAGGTTGTGGCTGTGGTACAGAGCCGCAGGGGACGAGCCCGCCCAGTACGAGAACCCCGATGGCCCCATGCCTGGCGCCACGAGATTTAACTTAGAAATCCCGGAGAAGGGAATCGGAGCGAAGTTACTCTGAAACTTGTAAATAGCTTGCTCCGTCGTGGACGGCTGGCACACTTGCGCCAGCCCGTGGAAATCGAACTTGTAGGCGTAGCGCTTCCCGTGCACCTTGGTCATGATGTTCTTGTCGTAGTAGTAGCGCAGCGCGCGGCTCAGCTTGTCGTAGTTCATGTTGGGCTTGCTCTTGCGCTCGCCCCAGCGCCGCGCCACCTCGTCCGGGTCGATGAGTTTGAACTCGCCGTTGGTGCCCTCCCAGGCGATGCAGGACATGTTGCCGCTGTCCGACAGCAGCTCCAGGAGGAACTGCCACAGCTGGATCTGCCCACTGCCTGCGTGGCACAACATGGACATGACATGTCACAATGCCTTACAAATTACCATGATACAAATTAAGCGCAAGGGCTTGTTCATAACATCAGTCTTAAGGTATGGGTTGTAGGAGAACATAACTATCCATATTACCACTAAGAGCTGGCGTAACACGGTGGCATTGTAGGATACAGAGAAAATGAAAGAGTAAGTCCCTCTCCCCTTAGGAAATCAAATTACACTGGAAGAGATCCGAAACAGACCAATAACGCACGGCATCACTTGGTTGATCATTCAGTTTCCAATAAATGGATTATCCGCTGATAAGGCCGATACATTTTTGTATCACTTCTTTGTCTGGCCTACTGATTTTCCTGTTTATTAAGTGTATTGTTCGTTGTGCTATTGGTATCATTAGTATTAGTATTATTATAATTAGTATTATTATAATTAGTATTAGTATTATTATCATCAATAATATTGCTGTTATTGTTAATATTATTATTACTTATATTAGGCCTACTATTATTATTATTATTATTATTATTATTATTATCATTATTATAACTATTACTAATAATTATTATTATTAATAGTAGTAGTAGTAATAATAATAGTAACATTATTTGTATCATCATCAATTGTGCTTTTGTTATTTTAACATTGGTGTTGATTTTGCTATACTCGTTTAAACGCTGTAACACTGCAATTTATCCTCTTTATTGTGGTCATTATTTTCAAGGGTTTCATTCTGCATGTCATCATTGTATTTACATCAATAGCCTATTACTAAAATAATTGTATTTTTTTAATGTAATTAATGTAATGTATTTATTTATTTTAATATGCAGCTATCCTGATTTAGGCCGACCAGTATGTTGAAATGGTACATTATGTCAGATGTACCTTTTCATTTGCTTACCTTTCTGTACTCCTGTGTTTATTGGAGCCCATGGTGTTCCTTTGCTTTCTTTCAACAGATTATCTGTTGGGTCTAAAATAAAATAAACAAATGGTCAATACCATAAAAAATTTATATCGCCCATTATCTAACAGTGAAAGAAAATGCAAATAACTGCAATTATAAAATGGAGGGCCTAATAATCAAATCAAATAAACATAAAACTGTTCATCTTAAAGATGTTTTCTAATCATCCTTTCATCCGTGAGTATTCTCTAAGAAATCCGCCAGGCTTCTCCCCTGTGCGGTCTTTGCTCCAAGCCTCAGCGGCGAAGCCAGGAAACGCGTCCAGGAAGAAGGATATCCGATTTCCGACAAAAGAGGAGACGAGCTTTCAGACTGGAACGGCTGAACAAACCCGTGTCGTGGGAATAGCGAATCAGGAACAGAGGAGCCTCGGCTAAACTCTTTCTTCCTCTATATTAGAAGGAAAAAAAAGGTATATTAGCCTATAATTTCAACGGGCAAGAGGACCAACCTGAGAGATACATGTTGAACATGAGGTTTCCTTCGCAGTCCCGTCTCATTGTGTTGGGCTGTTCACAACGACTTGGATTTCATTTCGGTGGTGGTGGGTAAAGATTTTTATTAAACTTTATCTCATAACTGAGATCTGGAATAAATGCGGTGGACAGATGGAAGTTTCTAGGCAACTGTCAGTGGCCCCCCCATCTCTGAGACAATATTCAGACAGCAATTTCCCCTGGTGCATTGCTTTAATTAAAAGAGCAATTTACCTCTGTCAGGGCGCCCGGTGCTCACAATAAAAAGAGGCCGATAGAAATTCGGCCTTATCAATGCGCCATCACAGTTTAATAAAGTTTCCGCGTTAAGATCTCAGTTTCTATGGTGAATTGAAGTGTTTGACATGGAAACCAGTTCAGATCCTGCTCACTTTTCCACCTCTTTACCTCTCTGCAAACAACAAAGACTCATTTCATGTTGGGGGTAAAAAGCATATTTACCTTGAAAAACACGCCCGAGTGCGCATGAGAAAACAAGAACATTTCATGCGAGACCCGACCTTCTGTTTGTGTGTTTAAGGTTATATAGCTTCAAATAAGGCAGGGATGGGCTTGCAATTGTAAAACCACGACCTCGGGTCGTCACAGATGTGCCACATAGTATGGCTTGTATGGCTTATGTATGCAAAATAAAAACGTTTGTAATTTTGCTTTTAGCATGTAAAATGTATCAGAACAAAGATTATCGCGCATATCCTTATGCTTTTACACTTATTGTGAATGAGAGGGATACTGTATAGTCTGTATTCAACTAACATGCAACATAAACAAACGAAACACATAAACCAAATGTAATTTCATAATTTTATTGTCAGCATACAGACATATACGCCTATAACAGAAAAACAGGTAAAAATGTCATCTATGATGATAAATGTTATTAATAGCAATAGGCTAATAATAATAATAATAATATCAGAAGAAATTATATATATGTATAATTATATATATGTGTAAATATATATGTGTGTGTATATATATAGATATAGATATAGATATAGATATAGATATAGATATAGATAGATAGATATAGATATATAGATATATAGATATATAGATATATAGATATATAGATATATATTTGAGTCAGCTTGCATGATGACTTGTTACTAAATAAAGACTGTTTTTCCGCTGCTCCCACGGGCCAAGTGGCTGAACACATGTAAACGGTCAAAGGGCCTAAAGGCCCTGACACCCCGGGCCGGCCGACGGCGGTCGGACAATGGGTGAGCGTCTGCAGCCCTGGTTTCATCGGTGTCCCGCACCGCTGGCACTAAGTTGGCCCTTTTCTGCTGTTTTTCGGCCGATTCAACCACTGGGGTCCCTAAATGACTGACCGCGTTATTTCCGAGATCGTGTTATAGCGAGAATGGATTTATTTCAGTTTAGCCCCCCCCAAAAAACGATGTGCATATTTCATGTTTTGATTAGGCTACAGTGTATGCGCACAAAAAACAACATTCACGCAGCGCAATTTTATTTTTTATTTCCACGCTTCTTTAATTTAGACAACTAAATTACTGATTATTATATTTGCAATCTTCCCTTTTTGAATGACGAATGCAGACTACCGCCACCTGGTGGTATGGAGACTTATTTCCTCTCAAGCAGGCGCAGGCTAGGCTACGTGCTAGATGGCCGTCGGCTGTAGTCTTCACTTGCGGTGTGTTCAAGCGCGACGTTATGACCAAGACACAGGCGACGCGAGGGTCGGTCTTCGTCGCGGATAGTTCTTTGACTGTGGACTTTGGTTTGGTGTGTCAGGGCCTGAAGGCTACCCTCCTTCCACTGACTAGAGACATTGTAGACATTGGGTATACATTGTAGACCTACCTACGTGCTGCAGGCTCAATTCGTTTGTTCATGCAAACTTGATTTAGAATAAAGGTTATATTAGTTCATGTTCATATTAGTTCACTCATCAGGTTATATTAGTTATTGCATGCGTTTGAATGTAGGCCTATGTAAAAGTAAAGATAGAATAGCGTAGCTTAAATGACCGAATGCCTACTCCAGCGCAACATTAGGCTATCATACATTTAGTTTAAATTGCACATAATCTAGATTCATCCTAGTGAAAGAACAGGCGAACCACTCGTAGCCTAAAGTGTCATTAAGCAAAGCTGAATAAAGACGGGTCCTTGGTTGTCTGGAGCTGTGGAGTGAGGATGCTGTCTCTCTGTCTCGGACAGATCGCTCTAGTTGGTGTGTCTCTGGCATACCAGACTTGCTTTAGCTGCCTGTGGTCAAATACAGTCGCAGGCAACTTAAAACAAGCCTCGAAAGCTAGATTGTATCGAGATGGTCCTCATTGTAGTTGCCTATACTGACAAAAAAGTCTCAATGATCACAAAAACGTAATGCATGCATACAAAATACAAAATTAAATACGTTTATGTTGGGTTCTTATTTCTTACCGCTCCTATTCTATTCTTCTTAAAATGAAAAGCAAAAATACATTTAAATCAGCGAATACCAATTATTACTAATACTAAATAGGTTTGTGGAACTTACCTGAGAGTGGTTGAGATGTGAGTAACTGACAAGCAGCCTCACTTGTGGCGTCTATAGTCCTACGGCCTAACTGCTGGCTTCTCTCGCTGCGTCGTTTTAATCAGTCACCACAGGAATGTATATTTGAGAAAGGTGTGTGTTTGGTTGAACATTCATTAAAAGATCCTGTTTTGGGTGTGGGACTGTTTTTTTTTTTTTGCCTCGTCGCTTCGAGGCTCGTGACATGTGAGTGGGTGTGTGTATCCAACACGGAATTCCACGTCCTGGTAAGTAGGCTACTAGTAAATAAACGGACGGATTTGCTCAAGGATGTGGATGACTGCAATAACTGAAGTCATGTACACGAGCACACAGACCTCTGCTAGGCATGACGTGGGCCACATTCAGTGGCTAAATGTATAAAGGGAAGTTGAAAGGAATATGGTGCACTTATAGCGATTCATTCATAAGCACAATATTTTGGTCAGGTTGCAGCGCATCCGTGTGTATTGCTGTACGGGGTGTATAATAGAGATGAAAGATGAAATACATAGACGCTAGAACTATCTAAATGTAGCCTGACAATATCCCATTCAGAAATGAAGTACATTACACATAATTTGAAAAACGTTTGAACAATATTTGGAAAGTATTTCTATGCAAAATATGTGTCTACAATAAATTGAATATAACAGGCAGTCGGCCAAGAATCAGAACGATTGGCACAGTTTTTTTGTTTGGCACCATCTTGTATCCTAAAATTCTCATTTGTTCTTCTAACTGACACTATGCACATTGCCATTGAATATTGACGTGTCCCGCACCTTCATTTAGAAGACACTTATTGAAAATGACTCATTAATAACTGAATTCAGGTCATGAAGGTATAAAGGTCAACACCTACAGATGCCTACAGGCCTGTGGACACTGGGAATTTAACCCAGAACCTTTTGGCTGACCATCGAACAAAGTCACTCTTCACTACCCTGCTCAGCCACAACCATGTATCCTGCTACCCCGCTATGTTCCTGTGGTGCACAAGTAACGATGAAACAACAGGCGACTCATGTTTCAGTCTCAGTTTTGAAGAAAAGCCTTTATTGCCATGAATGCGAGCGCAAGCTGGCAGAAGAAGGTAAAATCAATACAATAGGCAATAGAGAGAACGATAGCAGGGCCGCCTGCTCTTCAGTGGGGCCGGTGGGCCTGGGGTGAGCGCCGGGGCCCGGAGGTGGATGGTCGTGGTGGGTGGTGGTGTCGGGCTGTGTGGGGGTCGGGAGGCCTCAGTGCTGGATCCTGCGAATGGACTGCACCTGGTTGGTGTGGGCCTGGGTGCTGTATTCGTTGTAGTGCCTGTACTCGCCCTGGTGTCTGTCCCTCTCCATGATGTACTGGTATCCACGGTAACCGGGGAACTGGTAGGCCACCCAGCTGGAGAGAGAGAGAGAGAGAGAGAGACGGAGGAAGGGGGTGAGAGAGTTAGACTGGTGATCCAGTGAAATCAGCAGCCATCACTAATGCAAAGGTTGCATGTTTGAATAGTAATTATGGGAGGCATCCCAGGGGATTAGCGGAAGAGAAAGACAGAAATATGATAGGGGGAGAGAGAGACAGAGAAAGAGAGAGAGGAGATGGTCCTCCATGGTATATACTTACGCTCCAGAGTTGACCTTAATGGAGGCCACCTCCTTGCTGCACCAGCCCATGGCCTGCAGGGAGGGGTAGTCATCACACATCTCAAACTTGCGACCCTGGAAGTCCTCGCACTCGTACAGGGTGACCTTACTGTCACTGTGGTTCTGCGGGGAGAGAGGGAGAGGGATAGAGATGGAGAGAGAGATACAATGGTCACAATGAGATGTAAAGGTGGGAATTATTGTGGATTGGTGAGGAGGGGCAATGTTTCATGTTTAAAGGGGTCCTAATATTGAAATAATTGTTGGGTTCTACATTTGTATCATTCCAACATCTACCAAACAATGACTCTGAAATGTAAAGTAAACTTGTGGGTCAATCTATCATCGTTCATGTGACATCCAGCCGTGAGCTTTCACTGGGCGTTCCCTTCCAAGTCCCACTCCCTTTTTGTTGATTTGTCTTTCAGGAGATTGTGCAACAATCTATTTCATTATTATCTTTTGATATATACATGTATATATATATATATATATATATATATATATATATATATATATATATACATATATATATATATAAATGGGGGCTTACGGCGGACTTGATGGGCCTGAAAGAGAGCAGATGCTCGGTTCTGTAGCCGCTGTTTCCGCTCCAGGCCTCGTAGCGGGGGTAGTCTCCCTTCTCCAGGATGAACTGCTGGCCCTGGAACTCAGGGTACTCATAGCCCACCCAGCTGGAGAGGAGGAGAGTGGAGGGGAGAGAGAGAGAGGACCAGAGGAGAGAGGAGGAGTGGAGAGGTGGGAAGAGGAGGAGCGAGAGAGGAGTAGAGAGGAGGGGAGAGAGGAGGAGTGGAGATGTGGGAAGAGGAGGAGGAGAGAGGAGTAGAGAGGAGGGGAGAGAGGAGCAAGAGAGAGTAGCAGAGGAGAGAGGAGGAGTGGAGAGGTGGGAAGAGGAGTAGGAGAGAGGAGTAGAGAGGAGGGGAGAGAGGAGGAGCGAGAGAGAGGAGCAGAGGATAGAGGAGGAGTGGAGAGAGAGAGAAGAAGAGAGAGGAGTAGAGAGGAGGGGAGAGAGGAGGAGCAAGGAGAGAGGAGCAGAGGAGAGAGGAGTGGAGAGAGAGGAGCAGAGGAGAGAGGAGGAGTGGAGAGAGAGAAGAGGAGAGAGGAGGAGTGGAGAGGTGGGAAGAGGAGGAGGAGAGAGGAGTAGAGAGGAGGGGAGAGAGGAGCAAGAGAGAGGAGCAGAGGAGAGAGGAGGAGTAGAGAGAGAGGAGCAGAGGAGAGAGGAGGAGTGGAGAGAGAGAGGAGAAGAGGAGAAGAGGAGAGAGGAGGAGTGGAGAGGTGGGAAGAGGAGGAGGAGAGAGGAGTAGAGAGGAGGGGATAGAGGAGGAGCAAGAGAGGAGGAGTAGAGGAGAGAGGAGGAGTGGAGAGGTGGAGCGAGAGAGAGAGTAGCGGAGTGGAGAAAGAGGAGGAGAAGAGGAGGAGGAAATAGGGGTGGGTAGAGGGGTTGAGAGGAGGAGGAGGAGGAGATGAGGAAACAGGGGAGGATGGCAAGGGAGGAGAGGGGAGGAGTTAGGAAGGAGAGAGGAGAAGGGAGATGGGGGTGGAAATATGGAATAGGGAATAACAGGACATCATTAATAAAGGGCAATATAAATTAAATGTATCAGTGAAAAAAAAGAAAGGCAACCACAAAGAAAAGCACATGCACACATAGGACCTATACTCTCCCTGTCTCCCCCGCCTCTCCTTTCCTCTCTATCTGCTGCATAATACCGCCAAATGAACAAAAAACACATGCTCACAAACAAACAAGAGAGAGCCGAACAGAAAAGCGGTCCGTGCGCTGCAACAGTGTCGGTGTTTCGCTAAACAATAGTGCTCAACGCCGTCTTTATGAATTGCCTTTAGCGAAAACAGCGCACGTCTCCCTTTTGTCAGTGTGAACACAAAGCCCAGAGCAAACATTAAACGCTGCTGTTCACTGCTGCTGCGCCTGCACCATAGCCCCTTATCTGATCGCCAGTCAGTCAGCCAGCCATTCTGGCCCTAGGCAGACAGCAGCTGCACGCTGCCAAGCAGGCAATGATACACAGTACTAGCTCACGTTCAAACCCTCAGCCCTGCACACAACGTAGCTACGTGTTGAATGTAACAGCCGTGTAGCAACCCTGTTCTCCTGGCCATGGGCGTGTGGTTCACATCAGCACTGCCTTGTTGCTTTACTGGCTTAAAGAAACACAAAATAAATATTGTTTCTCCTAACGGCGTTACACTGTGTATATTGACTGTGTCAGAGTGCATCGCCTAATCACGACCCTCTGCCGCACCTGCCTTACATATCACAGTAGGCCTACGTGACCATGACAGTTGAGAATGAAAGGAAATAGCAATGTCATTATATATTCTATGTACATATAAGCTCTTCTTCCCGTTGTTATTTTATTCAGCTGTAGATTTTAGGGCTGCTCTTAATGTCACCTGAATTCCAGATGGCCAGGGCTCCTATTTATTCATTTACTCTCTAATTCTAATGCTATTCTGTATTTCATACATCTGTCTCACAACCTAGAAGGTGACACGTGTAAGGTATTACAAGGTAGAGTGCGTTATTGTGCTTTTTGGAGGGGGGGGGGGGGGGGGAGGGGGCACACGATTTAGCCATCCTGTCCAAACCTACCAATTCTTTTTGGGAGCAGAATCGAAAACAAACCCAAAGCGCGGGAGGGGACTTACGGTCCGTTGTCGACCTTCATGGAGCGTATCTTGTTGAAGCCTCTCTCCATGATGTTCTGGCACTCCAGCATGAACTCACAGCGCTTGCCCTGGAAGTTCTCCTCCTCCCACACGGTGATCTTGAACTGACCCATCTGCTCCATCTGCTGAGTGTTCATGGCGGCGGTTTGGTTGGTTGGCTGGCTCTTGCGAGGGGATGCTTTCTGCCCACAACACAAGGAAGGGAGAGGTTTGGAAACAGAGCCACAACTTCACACGGCGCCTGGTTTGTGTTGTATATGGTGGAAAGCCACAAACAAAAGATTTTTTGGCATGAGGGTGTTTGGATTAGAAATTTGTCAAACATCGGAAAAAACTAGAACAACAAATGGAAAAAGAGAGTTTGAATACAATTCTACAACGAAATCCAAGCTAACTTGGTACAAACATTCATATTGTAGATCTATTGGATGCCATTTCAGCTCTAGGTGGAACCTTTTTCAGCTTTGCAAGAATGACCCCTGTATGTGTGTCCATATGCTTTCCTGTACATTTGAAACGAAAAGCCGATTAAAAAACAACCTGTTCCTTAGCCTTTAAAGCACAATTCAAGCTCTTTTGGAATATTGAACCAAATACATGCCAAAAGATAGAAATCTAATATCTGAGCTTTAGACCAGCCATCTCTGAAACCAAACTGATTAAGGATTTAGGATTTAAAACTGCTAACTCTCTTCTCCCAACATCAGTTAGCCCTCACAGATCCTCCTGATTCTCAATTTGTTATCCACTAGCAATGCCAAACCAAACTGCAACCTAAAGCCATCTAAACAGTTTCATGTGGTCGATTTCCTCCCCCAAGTTTAACCAAGCTGTACCCCCACACCCTTTCCCCTCCATGTGGCTCCTGCATCAGAGGCAGGTAGGCAGGGAGGAATAGGTAGGTAGGTGTAGGTAGGTATGTATAGGTAGGTAGGTAAATAGGTATAGCTAGGTAGGTATAGGTAGGTAGGTAAATAGGTATAGCTAGGTAGGTATAGGTAGGTAGGTAAATAGGTATAGCTAGGTAGGTATAGGTAGGTAGGTGTAGGTAGGCAGGGAGAAATGAGTAGGCAGGTGGGTTGAGATACTCACAGACAGTACTGAGGTGGGACAGATCCAGTATAATCAATGTCAGTGCAGAGACCCCTGCCTTGGTTTTATAGCGGCCGGCCCGCGAGCCTTGCACACTCAGCAGCTGAGCGGGCCCCGCTGAAAGAGGGGGGAATGAGCCGGTGCTTTGTGGGGGCTCCCGCGGGCCATTGTCTGCAGAGCCCCAAAGTGACTGAGTCATCAGTATGCTCAGTGGTGGACTCGGTGGCCACCTGACGCTGGGACACACAATGGCAACACACTGACACGACATTTTGATCACTGATTACTGAATAGACGCATTATTGTGGACTGATCTTCCCTCTCGCTCTCTTTTTCCTCTTTTCCTATCCCTCTCATACTGTATATGAATCTCTCTCTCTCTTTCTCTCTTTCTCTCTTTCTCTCTCTCTCTCTTACTCTTCCCATCTCCGTCTCTCCCTCTCCATCTGTCTCTGTTTATTCTCAGGGTACCTGAGAGAAGTGGAGAAGGTGGGGAAATGGTTGAATGAACAGCGCACAGAGACAGTGCTAGGGCATCACCTAAATCCAAGAAGAATTATTCATAATAGTATTTCCTACCAAATTCAGACATGGGTCAATATATCCCTTTAACGGAGGCACCGGACATAAGAGGGAATTTTGACTCGCAGACTTGTGTCATTTCTTTGGACAAATTGCAATGTTTTCGTATTTTTCTCAATACATGATAGAAGGTAAAGGAACGGCAAATTATTCAAGGGAATTCCACTCCCAACAACAATATACATAACATTGAAATGTGTTTAGTACAAACATTGTGAACAAGCAGGCACATTTTTATATATTTGAAAAAAAAGGCCCCACATGTAATGGGAATTTAGTTTATTCCTTGGGATCACACAAACAATTGTTTGTTTCATTTATATTTGAGAATACACACACTTTACGCATGCTTTAGGAATACCAACCAATACAAATAAGACTTAATAGATTACAATGCAGAACATTTCAGACTACTATAGAACAATGCAGTTCTATTTGCTTTCTGTGTTTGTCCATGAGGTAACTGTTTTGTGTCATGTAAAACCCACGGGTGATGTGGTGTGTGTGTGTGTGCGTGTGTGTGTGTGTGTGTCTATACGTGTGTTAGTGTGCGCGGGTGTGTATGTGTTTGTGTTTGACAGGGCGTGACATCATTTGTCCACCAGATGAATTTCATTGATGAGTTTTGTTTGGATACAATATTTAATTTTCAGTGTCCACTCATTGTATTCTTTATAACATACAGATCTATTAACATGCAATAAAAATACAGATTTTATTAGACAATATTTGTCTAATACATTTGTGGCTGTAAGTCAACTATGTACTAATAAACAGTTATCTGTTGTTTTTGAACAACACTATAATGTTCTTTCATGACCTAACACCAGTATGGCTTTGCTTTAGTAGTGCATTCTAGTCATAAGAAGAATAGCCAAAGAATATGTCAAAACTGTATATTTGGTGACATCTAGTGGTGAATATAACATCCACACATAATATGCTAACTATATATTTGTAGTTTCAGATTAATGTGTGTTTTGTGGTTCATAGAAGCAGCCCTCTCAATGTCTCCTAATAACCGAGAAATAGAGGTTGAGAAAGCGAAAGACTGAAAGTGAAACAGAGGGAGAGACCCAGCTGAGAGAGGGGGAGAGAGAGAGAGAGAGAGAGAGAGAGAGAGAGAGAGAGAGAGAGAGAGAGAGAGTGAGAGAGAGAGAGGGTCGACACCAGTTCAGTCTTGACACTAGAGCAGGTGATGGCCAGGTGAAAGGAAAGACAACCACATAGTCACAGCTGTTGTACTTGTGTACCTAGTGTAGTGTGTGTGTGTGTGTGTGGGGGGGGGGGGGGTGTTTGTGTTGGGGTGTGTGCGTGTGTTTGTGTGCGTGAGTGGGTGTGTTTCTGTGTGTGTTTGTGAGTGTGTGTGGTCTTTCATCCCTTTCTATATGATCTAATTAAATTAGTCTGCGGTAGGTCACTCCTTCTCTTTGCATGAACGGACCCAACCCCCCCAAAACACACACACACACACACACACACACACACACACACACACACACACACACACACACACACATACATGTGTGCTACATACACACAGCTGATTTCCTAGTCAAATTCACTAAGATCTATTTGCATGTATCCTTACAGTGGATTCCAGTAAATGTAGTTCTCCTCTCTGAAGCACAGTGAAGCTACTGTGTGTGTGTGTGTGTGTGTGTGTGTGTGTGTGTGTGTGTGTGTGTGTGTGTGTGTGTGTGCGCGCGTGTGTGTGCTGCCCATGCATGTACCTGATGCATTAACACATGAACTGATGAGCAGACTAGCTCACCATGGTAACTGAAGCATTCTGTTCTCTGACTCACTGACTCACTCCCACTGTAGATTTAGATGGAAAGACACATTACTTCTCATTGGTACCGCACCAGAACAACTGTAGATGTTCTGTGTTGTTTCCCCCTTTTTGGGTTGTTTTGGCGTTTTCCCTTAAGGTAGTTACACCATAATTAAATCATCAGGCAAATAAAAAATAAACTTAATTTCCTGTCTCCAGCATAAATTAATTAAATACACTTCATAAAATACAAGGGACAGGTCTTAGTTTAGGTCTACCTTAGGCAACTGTGGACCATTTAATTAATCAACCAAGAGACACATACACACACACACACATAAACATGCGCACTCACACACACACACACACACACACACACACACATACACATACACACAGGCGCACAAGCACACACACACACACACACACACACACACACACACACACACACACACACACACACACAGAAACACACTGTAGATGGCCTGCTTCAGGTGGGAGGTTGCTATAGAGACTAATCCAGGTGCGGACAAAGGGGACAGGCTGTGGCAGGCGACATCTGCTCAGAACACCTCTGCCCAGCCCACACTGGCCCAAGGACACACCACCTAGTCACTGGACTCAAAGTGACATAAGAACTGGAATCTGTATGACCTAGTCACTGGAATTAATATGACCTAGTCACTGTTATGAAAATGACCTAGTCACTGGAATCACCATGACATAGACACTGGAATCAGCATAACATACAATATTATATTGAAATGAATTGATGTGTTGGGAAATCCAGTTTTGACACCTGGGAGCGCCTTTATACATTTTTACTTAGTAGGGCTAGACACACACACACAACACACAAACAAACACACTGACACACACAAACAAACACACCACCATTGACAGCTGTGCGTACCTAGGGAGTTGAACAGTAATACCACCTACACTAATGACACCTTGAAGTGTTGGGTGAGTTATATAGCTCCATACCACTTTGTCTGTAAATGTTCTATGGAGAACACTACTAACAAACTACAATTCCCACCAACTCCTCTTAATGTGTAGGCCACATCTGGCATAAGCAGCATCAGCCCGGGCAGTTACTGTGTCTTGAATAGCTGCTGAAAGGGATAAACAGACCATCTTTATCCGTCAGCACTGCCTAGTGCAGCTCTGCTGCCCTTCTGGAGCTCAGTGCTGCAAGGTCTTCTCTGAGCAGTAGAACTACAGTGGTTTTACATTCACCAACACCTGCTGGGCTTAAGGCAGGTTTTGGTATGCTGTCATGTGTAAATAGTTCACACATTGTCTTTTTCTTATTAAAAGGAAAATATCTTATTAATTTGACCACTAAAGGAAGCCTTTCTTCATCCTGATGAAAAAGAAGAGGACAAATTGTCATATTATTTTCCACTATCAAGAGAATAGTTAAAACTACTTTACAACTAAGTAACTGACAAACTAACTATCTCACTTACATACTGACAATGGTATATAAGGTTTAACTGAGTAAGCAAAAATGTGTCTATGCATACAATATTATCTGTACTTTAAGCTAAAGTTCAAGGCTACAATATCTTGAGTGACTACATTGGAAAAAAAACTATATTTAAAAAATGTATAAACCTTGTGTGTGTGTGTGTGTGTGTGTGTGTGTGTGTGTGTGTGTGTGTGTGTGTGTGTGTGTGTATAATTCCCTGTGATGCCACTGTGTGACCAGCCCAGGGGATGTCATAGGTAAAAGGCTCTGTTCCAGCCAATCAGGGGACAGAACTGACTCTGTGATTTGCATTACTCTTTATTATCGCTAACCTCCTTAACTGTCAGACAAAACACACACAGCCTGGGGTTGGTGCTAACAGTTGCGCACTCACTCACACATAGACCTGCACACATACACACGTGCACACAGACACATACAAGGGAGGACACACATGCATACAGACACACACACACAGATACATAGAGACAAATGCAGACACAAACACAGATTCAGACATGGAAACGCAGACAGAAAAACAGACAGACAGACAGACACACACACACACACACACACACACACACACACACACACACACACAGCCCCCGGGTAGCTCTCGTCGTACCCCAGATTAGTCAGCAGTTGAGCAGGCACCACAAATGTAATCATCTTCCCCTGGTGAGATAAAGAAGTCCTAATGATACAGATGTACAGTGACAGGAACACACAGCAGAGTTCATGGGGTAATGGAGGGGACAGCCAAAGCCATTAGGTTTGACTGAGGAACATTTCCTTGTATGGTATTTATTTGATCTCATATATATTGTATATTAGGAGGGAAACTTATTGACTGGAAATGCATCATAGAGATGCACATCAATAAGGAAATGTTTTACCTGTGATGCTTATGTGGTTAGCTCTGCTTTCTTTCACAGACATAAGTACAGGGTCATTTCCAGGTAAAGAATGTGAAAGGAACAGTTACTTGGTAACCCAAGTATCTGGGTTACCTCGTAATTACAGTGGTTAACTGGTAGGTGAATTTCAAGCAACTGTGACTAAATTATTTACATGGATGGCAATTACCTGGGTCACTGTAAATCGGGACTGAAATACTATACTGCTTCCGTTTCTGTTTAGCTTCCATGGACATTTCTGAAGGGTTAGACGAGTTAAGCTAGGCTACTTGATGCATCTGCGTGTTTACAAATGTCTTCTGCACACTTAACCATGTGATGTTACTACTCATTCAAGAGCCATCTTCTTTTATTTTTACTTGTTTGTGTTTGAGAAAACAAAAGGAGTCACTTATCTATTCACATGCACAGGCGATCAGCAACATATCATGTGCCTGCAACCAGGGTGGATGTTGAAGCCGGTGTGCTGGGCGGAGCCAGCAGGACCAGTTAGGATAATCAGGCCCAAATACACAGACTCAGTAACCAGGATACGGAGCAGCGCGAGCCTCCCCCTCCTCCAGCTTTAAGCAAATATTTACTGGAGCTTTATGAGCTGAGGTAAATAGACCCACAGCTGAATGATGAAGTCTTTTTACATGTGTTGTCACCTGGTGTCTCCATGTCTCTGTTCAGAGTGAGAGTTCAGTTGAGTTATTTGTTACATTGTTGTTCATGTGATTGAATTAGTGAATTTGTTATTGTATTGAACCAATGCAAATACAAACAAAGGAATGGTGTGCCATTGTACATTTTCTTATAATGCAATAATAATCTTGCTATAGAAATACGTTTATATTGTGTTGGTTTGTTTATTTGTACCTCTTTTGCCACATGCCCCATTGAGTGTTTATTGTGTGTAGGAAAATTTATATAATAAAGGCCTAGTGTAGTGTTTAATGTGGATAATAGGGTTATTAAACAGAAACTACAGGTGAAATAGCCTATTGATTTTTTTAATTATGACTCATTTAGAAAGAAATGGACTAATATTTGGATACTAGCTGGTTTTTCTCGTCTTGTACAAACAATAAGAAAAGAGAAAGGTGTCTTGTGTGGAAAGAAGAAAGGTTGGCAATCATACAGATGGTTGAGGATTTAGTTTAGTCAGTGATGACTAAACACAAAGAGTCAAATTATTCTCATAGCTACTTGGTATTAGCCCATCAACATTTATCTCTGCTGAGTCAAAGAACTTTAGGGAACATGCTAAAGACAGATTTATACATACATCTGTTTAACAGGTTTAACAAACTACTAAACAACCTTTCTATGAATGAGACTACCAAAATATTCCCATTAATAAACTAAGAATCTCTGGTTTATTGAAATATGCAGAACAAGATTATAACCAGACTGGTAAAGTCTACCAAAAATATAAACAACAAAATTAAAGAGAAAATGTACATTGTTTTCTCGTTTTTTCCAAACCAAGACGTTACGTTTGATAAAACAAAACGATTAAACAATTAACAGTGTGGAAATGGCTGCTTTCAAGTTTTCAAATGGCAGATGCTCCCTATCAGATAACTGTGTGTGTGTGTGTGTGTGTATGTGTGTGTGCGTGCACTCACTTGTGTGTGCTTGTATGCCTGCGTGTGTGTGCTTGTATGCCTGTGTGATCGTTTGTGTGCATGTGTGCGCAGGTGTATGCCTGTGTGTGTGGATGTGTGCGCGGGTGTATGCCTGTGTGTGTGTGTGTGTGTGTGTGTGTGTGTGTGTGTGTGAGTGTGTGTGTGAGTGTGTGTGTGTGTGAGGTTAATGGTTAGTTAAAGATTAACATAACCTTCCATTAAGCCCCATTGCTGCTCTGGCTGATGGAGCCTGCAGCCTGTGTGCGTGATGCAGGGCACAGATGATAATGAATAGACCCACAGTGGAAAACACGCTATCTCCATGAGGGGGGGGGGGGGGGGGGGGGGGGGGGGGGGGGGGGGGGTTAAGGTCCCACTTTAGTGCATCATGTCAAAGGAGAAAAAGCAAATAGCCTTTTTGACTCTACAATGGTTAACAAAAACTATCCTGACCAGTTCTCGGACAAAGAGGATGGATAAGGAGTAGAAGAAACAACAATCTATCAAATGTGGATGTTGGATGCAAACATAATTCTACATAAACTATTTTTCAGGAAGAAAAATCAAATTGACATTTTAACAATTTGCTGCCTTATTATTGTTTTCCGTTATTGACATGATACTAAACAAAAACTTGACAATGACTCGATGTTATGTCTTAGTCTATTCTCCAGTAAACGGGAAAAAATCAACGTGCAACTGAACGCAAATAAGACCTGCTCAAAGTGACACGTAACTTTACACCGACATTAGGCCTACACATGAACACACAAAGACAAATCCCCTTTAGAAAAATATTGGTTTGAAATACCATAAGTAGCCCTTTGTCAAAAGGAAAATGAAAAAAAAAACGAAACATTTCTTCCAGTGTTTCCAGTTGCACACCTGTACCTGCTTAACGCGAGCCGAACGAACAAAACTTCATCTTCAGGTATTGTGCGTGGGGCTCAACGTGAGGCAAATACAGACCATGAAAAGTCAGCGCAAAGGTCCATGCAGACACTCAGGGGACGGACACACCCCTGCCTCAAGGAGGACAAAACCTGGGAAAAGTCGTTTAAGTTCACCGCACAGAAAACGAAACGCATAGACCTGAGCGCTACTAAACATGAGAACTTCTATATAAACAACACGGTTGCATTGTCATTTTTCTGTAGCTTGCCGGACCCTGGTGGAGAAAAAATAAAGAAAAAGCTCAAAGAAAACGCGCTAGGCTACATTTGATCAGCTTTTGTGCATATCTTGTCACACCGAATGTGTGCCCTTTGTGACAGGTAAGACCTTTTATACCTCATCTGGGATCTCTCTCTCTCTCTCTCTCTCTCTCTCTCTCTCTCTCTCTCTCTCTCTCTGAGAGGGGTGGAGTGTGTGAGTGTGAGTGTGTGTGTGTGTGTGTGTGTGTGTGTGTGTGTGTGTGTGTGTGTGTGTGTGTGTGAGAGAGAGAGAGAGAGAGAGAGAGAGAGAGAGAGAGAGGGTGGGTGGGGGGTTCCTAGGGCGCGCACGGACACCTGTCGCTCTGTGCGTTGCTCTGATCCAATATTTACACAAGAGCTACACACACACATACACGCGCACGCACGCACACACACACACACACACACACACACACACACACACACACACACACACACGGACAGGTGAGCGGCGCACACTCACACTTCTCCATTATTCTTACCCAACAATCTTTTGAGGCGACCATCTCGCCCGTCACCCCATCTTGTAACCTGAATACCACATTTTAAACCCACGCTTACACACACACACAGCTTCGTTCACCCACGTTGATAACACCTGCAACATTCGTCCATCCGCCCCGTCTAGCTCCTATTCACACATAATTTCCATACCATATGCCTTGCAAATCGTTGTAGCCTCGGCGAACGCAGCCTATTATAGGCCTACTGGTCTTTCAAAAGAACTGTTGCCACGATGATGGGCGCGATAATCTGATAGGCATTTAAGGACACGTATAGTCATTCATCCAGGCTGGGCCCGCAGGGCCGCCGGTTAGACACCACGGGGCCCCACCTACCCAGAGACACGCACGCGCCAACGGAATAAACACAGCAACGGTTTGAAAAAAAAAAGAACAAAAAAACGTTTGCACTCCCGGTCAACGCCTCCAGCGCCAGCCTTTATTTATAGTAAGCCTACGACTACACAAAGCTTACTTCCTGTCTATATTTAGCTCTTTAGTAGATAGGCCTACTCACTAAAATGATTCTAAAAACGAATGTGTAATAGGCTAAAGAGCTAGTGTATCTCAACACAAACAAGAAAGCTAGAAATATTATAAATAAATAGATAGGACAATATAATTAGGACCACACACTGGTCCTACACTCAAAACCAGTAGTTCAAAAAGAAGAGATTACTGATCAGAAAATGAGTAATGTTCATGGTTTTATTGTTTCGATTTATGAAAAAATAAATGCCTTGTAGGAACATTGAGATGTAACCCATGGGGAATAACAGAAATACACAAAACCACTTTGTACATTTCAAAAAAATAAGTTCATTTCTTCATAAAAAAGAGAATATACAAAAAACAAATGATGCGCCATTTAGCAACCATACTGCTAGCGATGGTTAATAAAGACGCAATCTTGAGCCAAACCAACACTAACATTGGTTAGGAACCGATGTGTAACAGTATGCATCAATACGGACAGACACAAATTCACATTTATGGAGTAAGAGTTACCAAACATTATCCCATTGATTTACCAACCAATTTAAAAAGTGAAGGCCCTCATATTAAGTGGTTATTTGGATGTGGAAGGGTCTGTTTAATGGCATTTACAGAGCAAGGCCATCTCCCAGAAAGGCAGAGGCCACTTTTGTGTTGAAATACCGCTGTTCAACTATATTGATAATTAAGAAATAAGAACAAATACATGAGGAAAATTTGATTGAACTGTATCCATAAAAAAAAAGAAAAAAAAAGGCTGTGAATTTACAGGGCAGTTTTCGTTCCAGAGAAGATTTTTACTAAGCCTAAAAAAGATTTACAAAGTGTATACAGAAATACTAGTGTGTACTTGACGGCGCACACACTTCAAATGTTTGCACGTATTCCCCAGAGATGATCAAACCCAAAATGTCGTATTTGAGGCGATATTCAGAATAAGAAGAGCAGAGAAAGAGAGAGGGTGGAGGGGCGTTCCCCTGGCCCTCATTGGCCCAGTCTCTTGACGTAGGCATCCCAGCCTGCCTTCCTGTATGACTCAGCAGCCGCTGCCCAATTAGACGCTCCCAATATTCCCCGTCCCACGATGATGACATCAGAGCCCTTGGTGGCGATGACCTCCTCGGGGGAGGTGTACTGCTGTCCCAGACCATCACCTGTGGGGGGGCGGGGAGAGATTAACAGATAGCAGAAACACAGGTACAGTATTTCATGAAGGGCTTACAATAGTTTATTGTGCAACAGTGCCACCTTGTGTCAAGTAGGGATGTCACGATACCAGAACGCTGAACAATACCCATGAATTTACACGACTCATTACCACAGGTGGTGAATTTGCACTTTGGTGTCTTTTTAAAAATCAAACAATATTGAAAACAAAGAACAAATCTCTTCCACATTCGATCATCAAGCATGATGCTAGAGTGACAATCTGTTAATCATTCTGGACAATCTGTGGATATAATGCTGTCCTATGCTCTAGAATCAGGCTTGACAACCTGTGGATATGATGATCAATACACTCTAGAATCATGGTAGACAACCTGTGGATATGATGATCTATACACTCTAGAATCATGCTAGACAACCTGTGGATATAATGCTGTCTACACTCTAGAATCATGCTAGACAACCTGTGGATATAATGCTGTCTACACTCTAGAATCATGCTAGACAACCTGTGGATATAATGCTGTCTACACTCTAGAATCATGTTAGACAACCTGTGGATAAAATGCTGTCTACACTCTAGAATCATTCTAGACAACCTGTGGCTATAATGCTGTCTACACTCTAGAATCATGCTAGACAATCTGTGGATATAATGGTCTATACACTAGAATAATTCTGGACAATCTGTGGATATAATAGTCTATACACTCTAGAATCATGCTAGACAACCTGTGGATATAATGCTGTCTACACTCTAGAATCATGCTAGACAACCTGTGGATATAATGGTCTATACACTCTAGAATCATTCTGGACAATCTGTGGACATGCCTAAATATCTAAAATCCATGTATTTTATAGTAATACTAACCTCCAGCCTGCATCTGCACCCCAGGGGTCATGTGGATGAACTGTGGCTTCTTGCTAATCTTGGAGCCACAGATAAAGCCCAGCACAAAGTCGGACTGCTCCTCCGCCATCTTCAGCTATAAGGGAAAAAGCACAGTGAAGACACAATATCAAATATCAATACTCAAATATCGACGTGCATTACATCATTGATAGATTTTTTTTGTACTGTAAATGTAGAGCAGGTAAAAAAGAGAACTATATATAATTGAGCCTTACAACCAATGACAAAAGCATGTTATTTAATTGACTTCAGTGAAATCGATCCACTAGGCGAAATGGTCAGCAGCTAAGCTAAACTAAAACACACCAGTTATTAATCCTAATTGTTTTAAAACCCGTTGACCTACTAGTGGATTAGCATTTTAAAAGACGTTAATGCTTTTTGGTGTAAATATAAACTCGTTCTACTTCTTCTTGTGTCGTTTCCCTTGTTAAGCCCTTTGTACAGCTAGTGTTGCCTGACGAGTGCTATATGAATAAAGCCTACAAGCTGAGCTAATCTTACCACAGACTGAGTGTAGTCCCCAGTAGCCAGCGAGCCCTGGGAGCTCATCTGTGCTATGAGCAGGCAGGCGCGGCCCAGGGGCTTGCCCGCGGACCTCAGGCCCTGCACCACCCCGGGGCCCGGCACCGCGTGGGCGTTCACCAGGTGGGCCCAGGACGAGATCTGGTACACGCCCCCTAGTGGCCAGCAACAGAGAGGGCCGCGTTGTTAGGCAGCGGTAGACGACACATTGACACAATGAAATATCCATTGAAATGTAGTCTTTGGTATCTGGGGGATTATGACCACAACAACACCATGACTCTCAACGGCTGCTTCGTTGCGTACCTTCATACTGGTGCTTCACCGTGTTCCCGATGTCGGCAAACTTGCGATCCTCAAAGATGAGGAAGTTGTGTTTATCAGCCAGGTCCTTCAGGGCGTTGCTGAAGGCTGGGGTGAAGTCCTGGGGAGAGGGGAAAGACAATAGACAACGGTGACCTGATATAGACCATAATATGTATGGATAGAACCCATAAGATTACGATAACAGTCAACATGATGGCAACTACTTCCTAATCAAATTTCAATACATGCAGCAAAAGTGCTTGTACAAATCGACAAATATTGAAACAAGCACAAATAAAACCTTGATTACGTAAAGCACAAATAATACAAGAGTAAAATAAAAAAATCCAATAAAGTGTAATCAAACAGAAAGAACCGATTTTTGCAAGCTCCATTTCCACTAGAACATTTAATTGTGTCCGAATCATGTACCTTCTACCATTTAGCAGATGATTTGATCCCACAGGACTTGGGAGTCCTCAGTGCTCTACCAGTAGACTATGGTGGAACTGGTCGGCTAGCAGTCCAAACACCCTAACCCCCAGACCACTCTACCACCCTAGCCTACAAGACCTGTCCACCCTAAGCCCCAGACCACTCTACCACCCTAGCCTACCAGAGGGAAGTCCACCCTAAGCCCCAGACCACTCCACCACCCTAGCCTACCAGAGGGAAGTCCACCCTAAGCCCCAGACCACTCTACCACCCTAGCCTACCAGAGGGAAGTCCACCCTAAGCCCCAGACCACCCTAGCCTACCAGAGGGATGTCCACCCTAAACCCAGACCCCTTGACCACCCTAGCCTACCAGAGGGATGTCCACCCTAAACCCAGACCCCTTGACCACCCTAGCCTACCAGAGGGAAGTCCACCCTAAGCCCCAGACCACTCCACCACCCTAGCCTACCAGAGGGATGTCTAACCTAAGCCCCAGACCACTCCACCACCCTAGCCTACCAGAGGGAAGTCCACCCTAAGCACCAGACCACTCCACCACCCTAGCCTACCAGAGGGATGTCTAACCTAAGCCCCAGACCACTCCACCACCCTAGCCTACCAGAGGGATGTCTAACCTAAGCCCCAGACCCCTCCACGACCCCATGCCCACCTCGAGGATGTCCACGTGGGTCTTCAGCAGGCAGATCTTGGGGCCCAGAGTGTCGGCCAGCTCCAGGAGCTTTGCGCAGGACATCACGTCGGCGGACACACAGAGGTTCGACTTCTTCTCCTCCATGATCTGCAGCAGCTTCGACCCAAGAGGGTGGATGTCTGTGACACAGTAGTGGAGGGGTAAGAAGAACACATATTTGAGTATGCGAGCAATTTACTCATTAAAAGGCCAAACATGCAATACTGTTGCAGAATGTCTATAGTATTGCTTGTATTTTAGTATCTCAGCATGACACACAGGCTGGTATTGAAAGGAAGAGTAGGGAACAGCATAGATCAACTGTGGAACAAACTTAAATAAAAGAGCAGTTTACAGTTTGAAATGCACTGACTATGATCATTGATGTTCCCGACATATCATTCAACATTAACCTTGTCTGAGAGGTCAGCCTTAACCTAGACAGAAATCCATACATTTCTGTATATGAAATATAGGCACATTACCACTGTACCTGATAGTTTGGCTCTGGCGCCATAACTCAGCATATGCTCTTGTTCTGTGCATGTCTTCTTGGCTAGGGGGGAGAGACTACCGTTCTCTGCCTTTGGTCTGTGGAGAGGCAAACCAAAGTGGGTAAATACTCTATATAGCACTTTCATAAAACATATGGTTCAAAGTGCTTCACACAGTAAAATAAACACATTAAAATCAACAGTGATAATTTAAATGCAGTCAGACTAAATAGCACAATGAATAACAAATATACAACAATAGTTCGGGGATACAGAAATGCAATTCTAAAAAGGCGGGTGTTAAGGGGAGTTTTAAAAGCGGAAACAGCTTACTGCTGCTGATTTCACGAGAGTGCATTCCACAGGATGATGATGATGATGATGATGATGATGATGCCGACCGCGTCCCCAACATGTTGAGCGAGTGTCGTACCTGAAGGTGTTGTTGTCCAGGATGAAGTCCCGGACGCTCTGCGCAGTCTGCGGGGTGATGCGGTCGCCAGCCTGCAGCACGCTGAGCAGCTTGAACATGGAGATCACCGGGTGGAGTTTGATGCCCTGGGAGCCCAGCATCGCCACGCCGCCCTGCTCGCGGTCCATGAGCACGATCGCGTCCGTCACCTGAAAGAGGGAAAACAGAATACCTGGATAGGACAATTTATATAGCACCCAGCAAGACACAAAGGCCATTGAGGGTGCATTACATAGGCAGGAATCACATTTCTAAAAGGACAATAAGGAGAAACGTAATTTAAAAGTACAAGAAGATTCATTAATAATGCCATTGCAGACATGCATTTAACAAAACTAAAAACACTGTGGCAAATGAAGGTTTTGAGCCCTGATTTAGTGTTTAGTGTTGAGGCAGACCTCAGATATTCTGGAAGTTTGTTCCACATATGTGGTGAATGTGGCTGAACCTCTGGGATAAGCATATTTGTTGAACTAGGATTAAATAAGATTACTTCCGTCACAAAATGCTTCATTCCCTTTAACTTCTTCAGGGCTTGTATACCTCTTCTTGGCCACGCTGGAAATCAGACGTTTATGATTGAAATTTTACACGTTAAAGCTACGATAGGCAATTTGGAGAAACCAGCCAGAGCAAGCTAGATTTTGAAAGTATCCAACTGAAAAAATCTCACCCACCCCTTCAGGCCTCTCAAGGTCACTCCCCAAAAACACATGACTGAACGCTAGCTGTAGCAATAGCTCTGCCTAGCGTTATGGAAGACTCGGGTCACGCGCAGGTAGTCAAGTAGGTAGGTCGATAGACAGACCGGTAGGCCATTCAATCCTTTATTTCGGGCTGATTTGTATTGATTGGACGGCTTATTTCAGGCCTGGGACAGCCACAGATACCGTTCTTTTTTGTCAAGAGCATCTGATTTATGATTGCTGTAGGGTTGTAAAGATAATTTCCTCTGAAATAAATGGAATACTCTAGCTTTAGGGGGCAGGATAATCTAGCAGTGGTGTAGGAGCCAGGAATGATTTCATTGTAACATTATAAGGTTTGTCATGGTTTATATTTGTGATATTGTTATTCGTTAGGTAATGTCATTTGTTATTGTGTGATCGCGGTGTGATTGAGAGCTGGGTCACGTGGATATGGGCGGTGACAATCAATATTAAGCACCTGCTCCCCTGCTCTCGTGTTCGTCTGCATGGAGGAAGAAAGGGTTAATGGGTCTTTTGATTGCAACATTTGATCACTGTAATTACTTTTGACTATACTTTGTGCATATTCTAACAAGTCGATACTTTCCAGTGATAAAAGTTACTTCAACTTATTTTTTCGGATCTCAGCGAATCGTTTTTGGTAGCGCGTCAGACAAGGACGCAAGCCCAACTTCAGCCTCTCAGCGACTGTTTGTTTCACGTAGTCGCTACAAGGGTTTAGGATGTTTTATTCTCAACCAAAAGGTCCTGGGTTTGAGCCTCAATGTGTGCAGCCTAACCGGGTGGCATCCACGAAGAACGCCTTCCCTGCCCCCCAATGACAGCACCTGAACTCAATGCAAGTCCATTGGGATAAAGGTGACTAAACAGGAGATCGTGTCTCCATCTCGATACCGCACCTTTAGGCCTTCTTTGTAGAGCACCTCGGCAGTCTCCAGGATGCTGGATCCCGTGGTGACCGTGTCTTCGATGATCAGACACGTGTCTCCCTGGCGGATCACACCCTCCACCATCCGCTTGGTTCCTGCACCGAGAGAACAGCCAATAAGGATGCACCTCAACCCCCCGTTCACTTTTAATACTTCATAAACTACAACATGAAAAATAAAAAGAATTATAATAATAAAGTAATATCTAATTGGGTGCAGCGCCAGAAACGGTAGGGGCTATCATGTAACGTGGTTATAAATATAAGAGGATATTAATTGAAACCACGGAGGCATCCAAAATAACACGGGCTATGACATGTTCAGAACAAACCAATCAGTCATGTTAAATGTTATACTGAAAATACTAAAATGTCCACTTTGGTCAACGTCTTTTACACAAACTATTTTACACTTCGGCAAGTGCATACACAATCGTTTCATGGGTGTCCACTGCAGGAATCAAACCCCAAACCCCCATGGCAGTGCTGATGCCACGTTCTCTTTCCCTCTACCAGTTCATTGTGAGCCAGACGGGACCATAGTATAGACAGGTTTCTGGGAAACATCCCAGCAGATAGGGGTGCTCAACCAGGGGGCATAAAGCATAGACAACAGATAGACAACTATCAAGATGGCAAGGATTTGTTGTGCCGTTAACTGCGCTAATCCCAAAAGCCAGGGGTAGAACATTTTTTACATATCATGGGGTTCAATCCCTTTAATAAAAATAAGGCAGGTATGGATCTAAGACAGACTGCTCTTTAAAATGGCGGATTTGAGTTGTAATATTATAATGTGTATGCATGTCGATTTTCTTTAGTAGATACTCAAGGCTTTTCTATCAGAAATTGTTTAAAAGATTTAATAACTTAGGTTGACTGTTTAAGTCACTTGCAGGTTCATTAATGAACAACTGAAACACGAAAGCCAAGATTATAAAGCATAACGTTTTTAGTCACGCCAATTCTGTAATGTATTTATTTAGTCAAATTATAGTCTTTGAGTCAGTGATATTAGAATGACACTACAGACAAACATTAGCTATGTTACATTAATATGCAAAACGAAAGACAAACAAAGACATTCCCCTCTGGAAATAAATCAGAGAAAATGCAGTACAATGCCATTTATACATTGATAAGCAGTGTGAGATCACGCTAACGTGACCACAGTAGTTTATGGCAACAGCACGGTTTATTTCCCCTGGCTGCACGCCAGCCAACCATGTTCGTAAACGGGAAACCCTTCTATAGTGTGACATGAAAACATGCACTTCCATCCCCACGCACCGTAATCCTTGGCCTCCTTGCGTCTGATGAGCATGGGCAGTTCATTTCTGGAGCAAATGATGGTGGCCAGGGGGAGAGCCGTGTAGGGCACACCGCAAACAGAGTCAAACTTTAGATTTTCGGCCTGAGCTCGCTGGTAAATGAGACTCGACAACTGCAAAAAACAAACAGAAGCAACGGTTGATTTTGGGCTGTACTTTATTTTACTGCAAAGCTATTTTCTATCTCACTTTGCGCTCAGGAGGTGGGGTTTTGGAAAGAAATGTGCACTGCAAAGCTAAGGCAATCCAGTCACAGGTATTTTCTATCAAAACAAAAACACAGTTGAGGCCCAACTGGCGTTTGAGCCTATGAGCTTTCCACTTCATGTTTAACAATGGGCTCCAACTCACAATGTCTACAAAGAGATAACACTGACCACAGCGGTTTCCATAAAGGATTCAGTTTTACAAAGCCAGACCTTTAATATGTCATGCACAGAATTACACACATTAAGATAATTATCTTTAAGCCCATGTCAGGTTAAACGGTTTTGTTGTCATTATTTGAAGCATGATAAGACATTGTGAGTGCACCATAATGGTGCAAACGTGTGTAATTGTATTGTATGTCTTTTGGCTCAGACTTGTAGTGCAGTGTATAACGTTACACACGCATGTCATTCGGGACCAGCTGACTCGTGCGTGGCTCAGACCAACACCATGGATTTATTATAGAAACACTACCACTACAACTACAACAATCATACCCCATATAGTAACTGATTTCCCCTTTACCACATGCTTCTAGTATATTGACAGGATTGATCCTGTCAAAACATTTCGGAACAGCCTACGGAATCAGTCGCAAATAGACAAATGCCTAAAACTCAAATAGCCTTTAGTCTAACGCAAAACAACTTGTTCGCAATAATATTGCCTCACTTAAGTAAGCTTCACTAATATGAACAAATATGGATAAATTTGTCCTGATGCACAGTCAGCTCCAGGTGACCATATTTGAATATTTGAAGTATTATCAAATAATACAATAAAAATCTGTGTGGAAACGGGAGATCTTGCTGGACACGTGTTTACCTGGTTCATAAGAGACGGGTAGGACACTAGCACCCTTAGGTCGATATAAATCGGTGTCATCGTGCCACTCTTCAGCTTGTATTCTCCGAATTTAACCCCATTCACATCGTGCAATTTCAGGATTAAGCTATCGACACAAATGTTTTCCATCTCTGCAGGGTAGTTTGACAAACGTTTCTCTGGTTAAGAATACAGCGCACAGACCAATACTCTCACGCTACCCTCCGCTACTCCGGCTCACTCTTCACTTCCGCATTGTGTGACGCGCAAAGGATCACGGATCCGCCCCATGCTTTATTCTGCATGCACCCCGACCCTGCCATCTCTTGTTCTAGTTCTAGTTTAGGTTACAATGTCAGCCAAACATGATTTAAGTGTGTATTAGTTGGACCGCAAGCTTACTCGCGCGAAGAACGAGGGGCTTACCTCCCGTAAACGCCAACGTTTACGTTTAAGGTGATCTCAGGCGGACGACCTGGATGCTGCCCAGCGCCCGGGCCGTCCGGCTGAGGCCCTATTTTACCACCAGGTGTGAGCTTGATTAGCCCTTACAAGCCGTTTAAAAACTGGATGGATAGATAAGCAACATTTGCCACAGTCCACTGGGCTGGTAGACTGATTTATCCAGCATACATCTAGGTGGACACTCCCACTTGTGATGTCACTAAGGCACAGGAAAGGGCAGGTAATGGCTAATCAATCTCACACCTGGTGGTAAAATAGGGGCCCTTTAAATCCTTCCAGACGCCTGTGAATGTTCATATGGCTGACTTAGGCACTGATATTGGCATATCCTTTTAATCCTCGTCGCCACTGTTGTGTCCTTTCTTAAATTGTATGTTGTAACAACATGCACACAGAAACTGCTTAGCATGGACAGCATGGCTTTTACTGAACAAAGATGAGCAGCAAAACCTGACAAAACCAATCAGCAGATCGCAATGATACCATCTTTGCATTACTGATCACATGGCATCAATACTCCACAGAGGTTTGTGTTCTCCTGAGGATATTTTCTAGTTAATCATGCACATTTTCTTGCAAATGTCTAGTCTTGTAACCTGACATGGATGCTGAAGTTATTGAAAAGACTCAAATATATAGAATCTAGACAGTTAAAATAAATGGGAACTCTTAGGTTTCTTCTTTGGGTTACATGAGGCATTTGAACTGAAAATGCAAACTGCAGGGCACCATCCCTTTAAATTGCCTTTTCTACACTTATGGCTTGAGCAAAATCCAACTCAATTTTTAATTTATGTTATATCAATATAATCTCAAAATGTTCTCTGACTACCTCTAGATTAGCCTATCTCTTCCTAATTGGATGTCAACAACAACACAGTTGGATTTTTGTCAGTTTATTAAAAATTCAGTCCACAGTAGTTCAGACTTTGGCACCAACAATATGAAAACACGTAAATAAAAGTGTACACCCTAAAAATAGCATTCAAACAAAATGCTTGGATAAAAGGGATAAATAAAATAATAAATCGGAAAAATACACTAAAAACCACAAAAATGTAAGACCATATCTTAGTGGTACAAATAAAATCATGTGGAAATCCATTGGCTTTCAAAAAGAGGTTCCAGTGGCGGTTTTGAGTCAGTCTACTGCCTATGGCCCAATATGCCCACCTGCCACTCTTATGAATAATTTGATTTTAAAGAATGTAACTAGAACTCAGAATCCCCATAATGTGTAATACTAATGGTTGTCTAGTGCTCACTTTTTACAGGGTATTTTTTTAATCTGTTCTGGGTGGATCGTTGCAAATTACAAAAGTTCAGTTCTTGGTCTAGTACAATGGAACATTCACCACACCTTCCTTTCAGAGTATATATCTAGATACATAGATATCTATATATATTTACACACACACATTTTCAATTAGTTTTATGGCCTTCATAGTATATTTCTTTGGGGAAGGCTTGAGTTGGACACTTACAATTTCAGTGTTTATCTTGGAGAAACAACATAGAACTAGGAAACAACACCAAACTCCATGACAAAGACTTTAAACTCAAATACTAGTCTGGTTTTCTCTGATACTTTTGGATGGTGTGACTGAAATGCCTTCAAAGATGGACTTAAACAGAATATCAACATCAAAACTTTGAGGGAATATTGTAGAACCTGTTGCCAGTTTGAACATTGGTTCAAATGGTTGAACACAATGTTGGAAGCTGTGGAATGTCTAAAATAAAGTGAGACTTTTAACATGGCCCAAATAAGTACACCATCCAACTAGTTTCAGCACATGGTGTGTGGGAGTGGGGTCTAGTGCGTCCTTGAAAGCGAGTGTGTGTGTGTGTGTGTGTGTGTGTCTACTACAGGTAGGTCTGAAAGCAACTCTTTCCTTAGCAAAGCAGCGACAATATAAACAGAAAGGGCCTATGCAAACTAGTTTGAAAACCGTTTAGGAACACAAACCTTATGCCGTGTCGATCTAGGCCCCAACTCTATTTCATGGTCAAAATCACTTTGTATTACTACAACATACATTGACATTAACATTACATACCATTACAATTGTGGGCGGGTCTCTAAAAAGGCACAGCGGTGGTTGCAAAGAATGATAAGGCACTAAAGGTGGAGTTGTGGATGGACGATACAAGGCCTTTAAGGCACACGAGTGTTGAAACAGTCTTTGTAAAAAAGAAAACAGGGAGGCTTCTCTCTCTCCCTTCCCCTCTATCTATCTTTCTATCTCTTGCTCAGGCGAGAGGGCGAGAACACAGTTCTCCTCCTTCCTTCTACTCCAGCGGGCTGTGAGCATCTGCCAGGAGCTCTGGTCTCAGGCACTCTATGGGACACTGGATGTTCTGGGGAGGGGGAGGGGAAAGAATGAGATCAGGAAAATATCCTTCATATACTCCGGACAACAAAAATGACGTCACAATACTTCACAACAACACCCACATCAAACAGCAAAACAAACAATACATTTGATAAAATTAATAATTCACAATAATTCCTGACACCACAAAATAAATACTCCTGATAACAGCATTTTAACATAGCATTATAACTATTATTAGTGTTATAATAACAACATAACATAACATAACAACATAACTTATGCACACCCAACGTAAGTCAAAAAACTAACTAGCGTAATCTAATGTAACATAAATAACATAATTTATGACACATAACGTAACCGACCAGAAACCTTGGGCTAGCACTGACCAGTTTGCGGAGGGCGTTCTCCCTGTAGCGGTCAAAGGCGTTAGGGGCCGGCTGCAGGAGGGCCACATCCGTCTGGACCCCTGGTGCCTTACAGTTACCACAGCGCCAGCCCTGCAGACACACACACACACACACACACACAGTGATCCCAGTGTCATGAGCGCACAACAAGCAGAGACATGCACATGTGTAGATACACCCGGGGAAACAACACAATTAAATAATGCCACGTTGATCGCTAGATTTACATCACTCGCAACTAGGAAACAACCAAATTGTTACATTTATGGTCCGATTTGATTGCCGATCATGTTTTTTTAGGGTGTTCAACAGAAGGGTATTATACATATAAATATATGTTGTAGAAGGACCTTTAGCTTAGCTACAGTCATATTAGCTGTCATTTACTATCTGAATGAACACACCCACGCACATGCGGGGTAAAGAGTGTGAGAGATGATTACGCCACCTGTTGTCCCCCGTAGCAGGTACAGGTGCAGATGGCTCCCTCGTACTCCTTCTGCCACTGGTTCCCCACCGTGTACATCTTTCCATTGTCGTAACACGTAGACTCATCTGCAGAGCAAGCGCCAGACATGGGTTTTACATCTCTCACGCAATCAATATGTGTGCATGTACGTGTATGTATATGTGTGTGCGTGCGCGTGTGTGTGTGTGCCACGGTAGGCCATCTTTACTCACGTGGTTCACATTTGAACTCTCCCTTGCCGTTGCCAAGGCAGGTGCAGCTCATCATGTGACCGTTCTCTGCGTGGCGGTCCCACTTCTCACCGATGTGGTAGTTGTTTCCGTTGTCATGGCACCACTCTGAAGGAAGGGAGGGAGGGACGGAGGCGGGGGGGGGGGGGGGGGGGGGGGGGAATTATCGAAAAGATAAGCCATGATTGATGAAGCATAAAAACCCTCATCCCTGCTGTGAGGAGCAACCTTTTTTATTAAACTACATTCGACTTTCTGCACTCACACAAAAACTAACTTTAGTCTCAGTTCATTTGGTATTGTCGGGTTATGAAGAAATAATACAAATAACCGAGATCAAAGCTTTGTCTGCAACAAGTTTAGTTGAGCTGCGTGGCTGACAAAGGCTAACATGGACAGACCATAATTTTGAAAGGAATAAAGATTCACAGCTTGTAATGTGATATATATAATTAAATGTACACATGTACACATTTTGTACAAGGTTGGCCCATGCTAGCTATGGTGTTACTGTACTGCAGCACATAGAATCTCACATTGGGATCTATGGTTATGCACTTCAGCAAAGGAATTAAGTGGTACAGTGATGATTGAAAACAAATAAAATGTTTTTGTTCTTCAATATCAGGCATATACTTTACTATATATCAACATCACTGTTTTTCTGTTAAATCCCTTCAATACAACAGTATAGAATAGTATTCTATGGTGTTTGCAAAGCATGCTGGGTCAGGGGTTAATAAGCCACCACTCACTGGATGAATCACACCTAAAATGGCCGCTGCCCAGGCCCAGGCAATGACACCAAAGCTTGAAGCCTGTCTCAGACATGCGCTCCCATTCGGAGCCCACCTCGTGGTAGGTGTGTGTGTGTGTGTCGTAGCAAACGTCTTGGTTGCCACCGATGGGGATGTCACCTGGTACTATTGGGTTAAAAAACAATCAAACAAAGGATCAGGTTAAAATGGCGGTTTGAGATAGTTTGGTAGTTGTCGACTGATGTTTTCCTTCCAAGGCAAAGATAATAAGATTACAATTAAACCAATGAAAACCATTCATAGTATCAATAACTTCAGCTTCATCAATGAGAAAATATGGTAAAGAAACCTTGTATAAAAAAGAAAGTCAATCAAAACAAGTAGTTGCACATCACTTCTTTATACTTTAAAGTAGAACAACAAACTCAATGTACCAGCATTGCCCACGGTTACGACTTCTTCCAGAACTTTTTCTTTTGCCCCGCCCCTCATTGCCTCTACAACAACATTATAGGATGCTCCAGATGTCAATCCAATCAAGGTGGCGCTGCTGGAGGTGCCAGGGAGACTCATCTTCAAAAGGGAGAGAGAAGGAGATTTGATTTACTGTGTGTGTGTGCGTGTTCATGTACATGTGTACGTGTACATGTGTGTGTGGATGTAGTGGGGTGTGTGTCTGTAAGGAGTGTGTGTGGGTGCGTGTGTGTGTGTGTGTGTGTGTGTGTGTGTGTGTGTGTGTGTGTGTGTGTGTGTGTGTAGGAGTGTGCGTGGATGCATGTGTGTGTAGAAGTGTGTGTGCCCGTGCGCGCGTGTGTGTAGGAGCATGCATGCGTGTGTGTGTGTGTATGCGTGTATCTGTGTGTGTGAGTGTACCTGGAAGGTCTTCTCCTCAAGGTTGGTTATGGGGTTACAGGACACCAGGTACTCTGAGCTCTGAGGAATGGGTTGCCAGGAGATGGTGGTGATGGTCTGAGCTTCCTGGGGCAACTCCGTCTCGTTATCAGGGAAACCAAAGGCCAGGCCTGGCAACAGTCCATCGCTCACCTGAAGGACCAGAACAGACCAGAATATTCCAGCAAGATAATACAATCGTATATTTACTTTTTACTTTTTAGTAACTTAGCAAACACATACATCCAGAGTGACTAAGTGATTTGTTTAGGGCATCTTGCTGAAGGATGCCTAGAGAGTGCCAGCATTGGTATTGGAAACCACCACTACACCATTCCTGACCTAACCCATATCTAAGATGGTCTTTAAAGATAAATAAGTAAACTAAACTAGAGCATCGAGCATTCAGAACCACACCAGATGGTGCGTGGTGGATAATGGATGAGGTCACTTGTCCCTCACCTTGACCAGGGGTACGCGGTTCCCGTCAGGGCCCGGGACAGGGATGTAGTTCAGGGGGTTCCTGACAGTGGGTCGCTGGCCCCCCTGGGGCCTGGTGTTGTGTGCGTTGAATCTGTTGTTGGGCCCCAGGTTCTGGTACTCCGTGTAGATGTGCTGGCCCTGCTGGCCCGGCCCAAACTCATGGTCCATGCCCGAGAAGTGGACATGGTTGGTGTTGAACCTGATGGGACATAAGACCAGACTTATTTCCCAGCAGCACACCAAATAATGTGTTAGGTGCTATCATAATGTGTTATGATAGCATAGAGGTGGGGGAGGGAGAGGGAGAGGGAGGAATGCTGGGAAATGGTGTTCAACCTAGTTGGTTATGATAAAATGATGTTCAGAAAGGTTAGAAGTATTAACCTGTCATGTTGTTAGTATTAATTTAGTAGTTGTTAACTAGTACATATAATAAAAAGTGAACAGTCAGAAAGTCTAGCTCTAGTAATAATAATCCAAGGGCATTGAATTTAGTAAACAATAAGATTAATTAGTAGTAATAATTATAATAAGACTAGTTAGCACTTAGCAGTAGATCTAGTTATCCAGGTTCTTACGTCTTGTCTGCCTCTGGGACATCCAGGATGTCCGGTCTGGGTCTGTGGGACTCTGGTTGGGGCAGTTCTGGGATCAGCAGCTGGTCTGGGCTGGGCTCTGACCAGAGAGGAGATCACAGGGAAACGGGTTACAGTTAGAAGAGCAAATATTATGGATTTGATCTAGCATGCCATTGTCAAATCTTCCTAATTGCACAATTGCAGAAGGTGGCCAATAGGTGGAAGCATTGTTTCAAAAACACTCGATAATCTTTTTGGGGGAGATGTTATTTTTCTTAGAATGAAAGTAGCCTGTAGTGTGCAAGGCATGTTTTTTGCAAGCCGGCAGAGCTGACCTACATTTAGATCAAACCTTTTATTTATTCAAAGCACCAATGACAACTGTGCTTGATCCACAGTCCAGACCTGGGACGGCACCTGGAGCCCCAGTTACACAACCAACAATTACAGTGTGTTCAAGCTGGACCGCGACTACAGCACAGTGAGGGACAAGCTGGTGGCCTAAGAAGCCCTCAGCAGAACCAGGGTGTGTTGGGGGGGTCGTACAGAACCAGGGTGTGTTGGGGGGGGTCATACAGAACCAGGGTGTGTTGGGGGGGGGGGGGGGGTCGTACAGAAGCAGGGTGTGTTGGGGGGGGGGGTCGTACAGAAGCAGGGTGTGTTGGGGGGGGGTCGTACAGAAGCAGGGTGTGTTGGGGGGGGGGGGTCGTACAGAAGCAGGGTGTGTTGGGGGGGGGGGGTCGTACAGAAGCAGGGTGTGTTGGGGGGGGGGGGGGGTCGTACAGAAGCAGGGTGTGTTGGGGGGGGGGGTCGTACAGAAGCAGGGTGTGTTGGGGGGGGGGTCGTACAGAACCAGGGTGTGTTGGGGGGGGGTCGTACAGAAGCAGGGTGTGTTGGGGGGGGGGGGGGTCGTACAGAAGCAGGGTGTGTTGGGGGGGGGTCGTACAGAAGCAGGGTGTGTGGGGGGGGGGGGGGGTCGTACAGAAGCAGGGTGTGTTGGGGGGGGTCGTACAGAAGCAGGGTGTGTTGGGGGGGGGTCGTACAGAAGCAGGGTGTGTTGGGGGGGGGTCGTACAGAAGCAGGGTGTGTTGGGGGGGGGTCGTACAGAAGCAGGGTGTGTTGGGGGGGGTCGAACAGAAGCAGGGTGTGTTGGGGGGGGGGGGGTCGTACAGAAGCAGGGTGTGTTGGGGGGGGGGGGGTCGTACAGAAGCAGGGTGTGTTGGGGGGGGGGGGGTCGTACAGAAGCAGGGTGTGTTGGGGGGGGGGGTCGTACAGAAGCAGGGTGTGTTGGGGGGGGGGGTCGTACAGAAGCAGGGTGTGTTGGGGGGGGGGGGTCGTACAGAAGCAGGGTGTGTTGGGGGGGTCGTACAGAAGCAGGGTGTGTTGGGGGGTCGTACAGAAGCAGGGTGTGTTGGGGGGGGGGTCGTACAGAAGCAGGGTGTGTTGGGGGGGGGGGGGGGGGGTCGTACAGAAGCAGGGTGTGTTGGGGGGGCTGTGTGGGAGGGGTGTACTCACGGGTTTTGGCCTTGCCTACGAGTGCCGTGCTCCTCAGATTGTTCTGCAAGGCAACAATCCGGATGACATACTCCATCGCTGGCTTCAGACCTAAATCAACAAATAAAAGATATTCCAGTTAAATATATATTTAGAAGCAGACATTTTGAATATTCATATGTACAGTAAGTGACGTTAACATTGTTTGCTTTGGTGTTGGACCGTACAATGCCACAGCATTCATGACTGTATCAGCGACGGCATGGCGGTCAACGCCGTCTGTCTTCCTGAGGGCTTCAACATTACTGTGGACATCGGGCTTCGAACACAGGAGCTTTCAGGTGACAGTCAGCCCGTTAAGTCTACAATGCGAGCGCTACTCGCTACCCCCTCACCGTTGATGAATGCGTAGGTCTGGCCGGGGTGGGGGCGGGGGGTGAGCTCCCGGGGCTCGCCGCCGGCCACCTCGTGGGTGACGTAGTAGCCGGTGACGTCTGGGCTCCTGGAGGGCTCCCAGGTGAAGGCGATGCTGCTGGGGGTCAGGGAGGTGAACTGGATGTTGGTGGGTGGGATGACCGCTGGCATGGCTGGTGGGGGGGGGGGGGGGGGGGGGGGGGGGGGTGAAGAGACACGCACACGGGTGTGAGAAAGAGACGAGTATTACTACTTTTCCTTCCAAAAATATATAGAAGAAAATGTGCGATTGTTAATAATTGGCGCAACAGGGTGTTGCGATTTTCCTTGTCACGGTTGAATCAATAATTGATCAATCATTTAAAACCTCATTTATAATAGAATATCCGTTACAGAAAGGGCTATTAAGGTACTGAGTTTGTATGAGGGTGTTTTGAGTGTTTCTCAGGTTAAACATCTGTTTATTAGACACAATTAGTTCCTCACATGAACATGTCTGACAGAAAGGACAGGAGAGAGCGAGAGGGAGAGGGCTGTGATACCTGTAGTGGCGGTGAGAGTGAAGGGGGTGCTGCGTCCGCTTCCACTCAGAGTGTACATGTTGATCTTGTACATGGTGCCTGGCTGCATCCCTGATCAACACAACACGTATACGTACAGGTCAGTCAGGGAACGGCTGTGTGTGTGTGTGTGTGTGCGTGGGAAAACTACTACCAAATATAAATACAATGCTAGTAGGACTACCTGTATGATTCTTTATCTTTGGTTTCAATGCCTGGTTTGGTAAAATATTATTGTTTTTCATATTTGAGAAACTAGTTTTGATAAATGTTGTCATGATGATCCCAAATCCACCATACCTGTGATGGTGTACGAGCGCAGCTTGGAGTCGATGTTCCTCTGGATGGGGGCGTGGCCAGAAGAGGAAACGGGCGTGGCCTCCACCATGAAGCCGGAGATGGGGTCTGACTTGGAGCGCCAGGTCAGCGTGATGCTGGAGTCCCGAACGTCTAACAGGCGCACGCGGCGAGGGGGGGAGATGTCTGGAGAGAGGGAGGCCGGGACGGGAAAATCAACACACAGACTAACTTCCCAAATTCCCCGTCTGGGATCAGTAAAGTAGTATCTTATCTCATCCTAACTATTGCACACGGTTGTTTTCAACCGTGTGCAATATGTATATGTATATGTATATGTAGAGGCAAACCGAAGTGACGTTATTTCGACTTTATTTCGACAATAACTTGTCATGTCTATAGATATATACTCTGGAACAGAATCTCTTTCCATCTGTCTGATACATGATGGTATACGTCTACATGTTGTTTGGCTAACACACCGGTCTCTCTATATCTTGAATCCAATAGGTTGACTATGGCTCGATCGAGCCGCTTTAGAGACTTACTATCCATGGTGGTGACCTCAGCCCGGACTGGCTTGCTCTTGGCAGAGTCCTTCAGGGCATAGAGTTCCACCACATAGGTCGTGGCAAGCTGGGAGAGAAAGAGAGAGATTTTCAGATTGTTCATCTTCATCGAAAGACCATTTCATTCTTTAAAAGTTTTTTTTGCCATTCTCTGTACATTTTGTGGATAGGCTTAGAATGTAAAAGAAATCATACACAAAAATAAATAATAAAATCGGAAGAAAGAAAGAAAGAGCAGAGCTAGAAAGCAAAGAAAAAAATGTATTCGATGTTATAACAAATACATATCTCACGCCCTTAGCTACAAGCACTAGTCTGTGTTTGTGTGTTTATATAACGTCATATTGTTCAAGGAGGGGTATCCCTCACTGTCTGTGTGTGTGTGTGTGTGTGTGGTAAAATTGAGCAATCGAAAGACAGACTGGAGCCCTAGTCTAGTAGGGTAAAAGCATTTGTCTGAGAACTATTCCAGATACAAATACCTATCCCTTGACTAAGGGCAGAGGGGAAAGCACGTCTGGGCATGAATATATATATATATAAATGTCTGAGTGTGTGTGCATGTGCATGTGCATGTGTGTGTCTCCATTTCCAGACTAGTGTTTAGCACTTTACTTGTCCTATTTCACAACAGTTAGCTTTAATACTACAGGATTCATTATTACTTTGCTCCTTCGCCAAACATAACATCACTAAATGGCTGTAGCACACAGTTGTAGCACACCAATACATAGCATCATAACCATGGCAGCAAAGTATGGAAACATGAATTATCGTAAATGATCGCCAAAGCCTTTTACACAAGAGAATATAACCTGATGTTATGATATAGTAAAGTGTAACATAACTACAAAACGTTATTATTTTAAAATAATAATAAATAATAACAAAATCCAAGTCAAAATCAGCTTCACCCACACCACCACTATCAGCACCGGGACTTTGACTTGGACTTATTCACCAAACTCCCCCTTCCCTGTGCACTATTCCAGCATCTGAGCCCCTTAAGTTATTATTACATGTATGTTTATGAACACCATATGTATATTTTATTTATTTTGTGCATAAATGCATATTTTTCTATATTTCCCACGTGTAACTGTATTTCTGGTGTATGTCGTTACTTTAATATTATTGCTATTCTATTTTTCATTCAAATTTTTTATTTTGAGTAGAACAAACAAGACCCCTCATGGGCGATGGCGTCTCACTCACCATGAGGCCCGGGACCAGGGCCTGGGTGGTGTCGGGGGCCAGGTTCAGCACCACGTTGGGGCCGCTCTTCTCCTTGGGGTACACCAGGACGCGGTAGCCGGACAGGCCCGGACGCCCCGTCAGCTGGTTAGTCTGGTCCGGCACCACCCAGCTCATCCGGAACGAGGTGGGGGTGACCTGGGAGAATATGATGTTTGTGGGGGCCGGGATGGCTGGAGGAGGGGGGGGGGAAACAGAAACCATGCAAGCTTCTTTGAGGATCTGAGATGGATGAGATGCATGTTATCCAATGTTAAACCCCAAATGTGTGTCCCCAAGGTATGTCTTTGGCAGGGTGGGTACGTGCACGGTAACCTGCCCCTTCTGCAGACAAATGAATCCATGTGATGGAGAGGATGTTCAGTATTTGGTATGGAAATGATGATCTAAAGCAAAATCCTAGACTTTTTGATGTATTTGATGTGCTTTCCACACAGGGAAAACCCAATAAATGATCAGTTTGAAGGAAAGAACGTTTTGAATTGTGACTCATTTTCTGTTGATGCTGAACTCAATTCACCCCACCATAAAAAAAAGACCACGACAGTTATGTATGCAACTGACAGTGTCAGTTGGATGCCTTGTTATTCCAATGCATTAGGGGGCGCTCTACGGCACTGGTTAATCGTTATTGTTCTACTGGCTAGTAAAGCAGAGTTAAAATTGATACCAATGCCTCTACCTGCGTTCTTATGTCACTCAGTTCATTACTAGTGTATCATATTATATGACACACATAATAACGACCATCAGACCACTCCCCCCCCCCTTACCGGTGACCTGTGTCCCCACGGCCAGCGGCGTGCTGGCCTTGTTGTCGTGCAGGGCGATGACCTTCACTGTGTATTCACTTCCGGGTCGCAGGCCCTGGATGAGCGCCGAGTCAGCGCCCCCGGTGGGCGCGGGGAGCAGCTCTCGCTCGCCCTCCTCCGGGCTGTAGTACAGCACGCGGTACGAGGTGACTGCGCCCTCGGGGGCGTCCCATCTGATACGCAGCGAGGTGGAGTCCACGTCGGCGAAGGCCAGGTCCTTGGGGCTGTCCACATCTACACACACACACACACACACACACACACACACACACACACACACACACACACACACACACACACACACACACACACACACACACACACACACACACACACACACACACACACACACACACACACACACAGACAGTGAGAAGGGTGGGGGGTTAGGAGGGAGAGAGAGAGAGAGCGAGAGAGCAAGGATGACGTACGAGAGAAATGTCAATTACAGTTTTAGCAGCGACTGCGTTTAAATAGTTTACATTTCAAATACATTTGCATCGATTAATACTTTTAGCAAAAGCGACTTACAGATGAGGCATCAAATCAATCAACCACTGAAAAGCACTGCACGACCCACTTTCTGGGACAGAGTGCAGAGTAGCGACAGGGAGCAGAACACAAGGCTATAGGGTTTTTTCTTTTCATAAGTGGAAAACGAGCAGTGGACTCTGTGGACACTTTTAGAATAGGTGTTCAGACTTCTACGAGGCAGGCTTTTATTTATCGTTATGTGTAACGGTATGTGTGTTTTCTTCCTGTATCTGTGTTATATGATACTTTTTTAACCATGTTAGTATTGCATGTGAAACACTGACTTGTCATGGCGGACTCCACCACAGGAGTGCTCTCTCCGTCCCGGCCCAGAGCGAACACACTGAGGACGTACTCCTGGGTGGGCATCATCCCTGAGAAGGTGAACTCCGTCTGGTCTGAGGACACCCACACACAGAGACAGAACTTCAAATGATGGAGGGCAAAACAGACATTAGATGTGTGTGTGTATAATTAGTAATCCTTAGCTATAGTGAGTGACAAATAAATCATGTAAGAATTGCTTTTGTTTAAATGCCTCGTCTTGATATATTTGTGGTGGTGGCAAAACAAAAAGGAAATACACTAGAGAATAGCACTAGAGATCACACACACACACAGCCATACCTGGAGCCACCACTTCAGAGAAGATGGGTCCCAGGCCGTTCTTGGGGGTCCCGGTGACCCTGTAGCCCATGATGGGGCCCTGAGCTGGGCTCCATCGCACCATGATGCTGCTGTCGTTCACATCCATCACCTGCATCGTGGACGGGGAGTCTACGTCTGGATAACCGGAGAAAAGGACGAACCGTACAATGAAATGAAGTGACATGGAAAAGATGAAATGATAGAAAACAAGATGGAGGAGCACGGACAGAGGGAAGCAGGGAGGTAAATCAGATATAATGCATGATATGATGTGGGGATTTGGTATTCTTCAAGTGCATCTGCAACCATCAGTAAAAGCCTGGATACATACAGTATGTGTACTGGACATCAGAGAGTAGTATATGTGATTGTACATATTACTAGTGTCTTATGGAGATAGGGTGTTCCTGTATACCCGTTTGTGTGACTGTGTTCTGCGCATGTGTGTGTTCATAAAGATAACCTACACACACGTTGTGTGAGTGGTAGATGGGGGTGCTGGATGCATGTGTGTGTGTGTGTGTTCATGACTGTGTGTGTGTGTTTGAGTCCGGTGTGCGTGTTCATTACTGTGTGTTTGTGCATGTATGTGTGTCCTAAAGAGAACCTACGGGTGCCATCTGTCCTGTGTGTGATGTAGATGGGGGTGCTGGACGCGGGGCTGTCTCCCCTGGCGGTCACGGCGTAAACGGTGATGGTGTAATCGGTGGCAGGCTTCAGGTTGGTCACCTGGGCCGTGGACTGGGTGCCCGGCACTGTGAACTCTTTGATGTTACCGCGCCCACCTGCAGAGGTGAAGGGGAGTGACATACACACAGAGAGTGAGTCACTCCAAACTTGACGGTTGGAGACCACAGAAAATAAGCCATGAAGATAGACAATACATTGCCAAACAAATAGTTTGTCATATTTTGTATATTGATATATATTTTCTGTATTTATTTGTCAAAGCTTTTTCAACTTTTGTTTTTCTTTTAAATTTCTACTTCTGTCCTGTACTTAAGAAAGTACATCTTACCTTTTTCATCAAGAGTTGCCGATTAACTATTGGCTAATGAGAATCATAAAAAGAAAAATGAAAAGCTGTATCATTAGCAGTGAGCTAGCTAGCTAGCTAGCTTACCGGTCTCTCCATGCGTGATCCTGTAGTAGCGCACGGTGACAGCGGGGGCGTCCCAGCGGAGGGTGATGCTGGTGGGGGAGGTCTCCACAACCTTCAGGTCCGTGGGCGCGTCTGAGACTGGAGAGAGAGAGAGACAGAAAGTGGGGGAGACCGTAAGTGAGAGAGTGAGCAAAAGACAGAGGCAGACATAGCGACAGGGAGAGAAAAAGACATGGGGCGCTTTAACAACTACTTCTTCAATAATACTCAAGTCATATTTGCATTAATGAAGAAGAAGAAGAAAACCAATATGATAAAACACGTACTCGTCTTCTGCCTGCCAGAGAGCGGAGGGCTCTCCCGACGGCCGTTGACGGCGTAGATGTGGACCAGGTACTCCGTCTCGGGGTGGAGTCCCGTCAGCGTGAAGTGGCTCCTGGAGGGGGGCAGCCTCTCCTCCTTGGCCCGGCCGCCGCTGGCCATCTGGTAGCGGATGCGGTAGCCGGTGATGGGACCTTGCGGCGCCACCCAGTGGACGGCGAACGAGTTGGTCAGGACGTCAGTGAAGTCCAGGCCTGCGGGGGAGTACATGGCTGGGGAGCAGATGGAGGGACTTCATGTTAGAACAAATGTCTCACATGAAACCAAGTGTGGCAACCTGGTTGGTTGCATGGTCTATGTTCTGTTCATGTAGCCTCTGGGTCGTTTTCAAAGTATTGCAAACGTATGTCCCTGTGTGTACATTCATATATAATATTCATATTTGGGCTCCATGTGAGCGATATAAATAAGACAGTGTGTCGGGGGACAGGCATGGATGCTCTTTGTAGGGGTCGTGCTTCGAAGTGCCAGCTGAGAATGCCATCGGTGTCAGCGAGTTATTCGATTAAATGTTCAAATCTCAACCCCGTCAGCATTTCCTACCTTTTGAGCCGACCTGAATGTATTTACTTTGTACGAAGCCCATGGTTTGGCTTCCGGCTGTGGAAGTGGAACCCACCTGTTTTCTGAATGGCGGTAGCAGGGGAGCTCTCTCTTTGGTCGTACACACACACCACGCTGACCATGTACTCTGTGTCGGGCACCAAGTCTGAGAGGAAATATAGAAGTTCATATGATCCACTTTGTGCTAGTGTTAGTACATGTTAAGCATATGAATACAATGAAATATCAAGACTGTGTGTGTGTGTGTGTGTGTGTGTGTGTGTGTGTGTGTGTGTGTGTGTGTGTGTGTGTGTGTGTGTGTGTGTGTGTGTGCTACATCTATCCAACGTACTCTGCAGGACTGTGCGGTCTGACAAGCCTCCAACGGTGACTTCTTTGGATTCATCAGCGAAAGACATAACCACGGGACGGTACCTGACATCATGCAACACAAACAAGCACAGCTTGTCAGACAGACAGAATAAACTATATCAGAACCACCAACACACACAAGCCCATCAAAACCACCCACAACACAAGCACAGCTTGTCAGACAGACAGCGGTATATACTTTGTCAGAACCACCTCCTCTGGTAACAATTTTGATTTATACAAAAATGAATAAGAATGACAAAATAAACAAGGGTAGGACAAACGTAGATTGGTCCAAAAAGGAGGGATTTGTAAACAAAAAAGAAAGAAAGGAGTGAAGTACCTAATGATGTACATGTTGATGTCTGCCGCGTTGGGCACCGGAGGGGCCTTCCAGGTGACCTCCATGGAGTCTGGACCCACCTCCCCGAAGCCAAGGTCTGTAGGGGCTGGCACCACTGGGTGGGCGAGAGACATCGAGAGGGAGACATGACGAGAGACACATGGAGAGAGATAGAGATAGAGAGGAGAGAGAGAGAAAGTTACACCATGGTTGCTTACTTTTAAACTAGACATAAAAAGGTGTTCGGGCTTTGTGCATGTGTTGAGTCTGTGTCTGCTGTTTAACAGCATCTTAAAAGTGAGAGAACACAAACGTTTTACGTCAGGGGGCAAAATGAGTCCCAGCTTGATGGAAACTCCAAACCGACACCGTATGTTACACACCCACACACTTAAGACAATACACACACACACACACACACACACACACACACAGCATGCATTGCAATTACAGAGTATATGTTCTTTGAAGAGTTCTGCAGTCGTTTATGACACTCCATTTGAGATGTTCCATGACAGGTTATACAGAGTATTGCCACAATAAAAGCCCTCTCCTGACATCAATCTCCGTGTAGCCACATTGGCATGTATTGAATCCAAAGTCCTTCTTAGCCATTCACTAATTAAGCTGGCTGGAAATGAATTTACTTTCGCTGAATGTTAATCGTCATTGTTAATACCACAGCTTATCGCAGTGGTTTTCCTGATCCTCTGTTGTTTTACATGTTACATCATCATCATGGGCTGTTCCTCACCCGTCTGCTGCGTGATGGTGATGGGCTCGCTCTCGCCACTCTCCGTCACGGTGATGACGCTGATGTCGTAGCCGATGCCGGGCTCCAGGCCGTGCACGGTGTAGTAGCCGGACGACGGCAGCACAAAGTCCTCGAAGATGGGCACGCTCTCGCCGGCCGCCATCACCGTGATGCGGTAGCCCGTGACGACGGTGGAGTTGAAGGGCGACCAGCGTAGGCCGATGGTGGTGTCTGTCACGTTCTCGTAGCTCAGGTCCGTCAGCTGAGGGACCTCTGTGAGGAGGAAGAGGAGAGGAGAGGGGAGGAGGAGGGAGGAAAGGAGAGGGAGAGGAGAAGAAAGGGGAGGGAGGAGGAGGAGAGAGGGGGAGGAGGAGAGAAGAGAAGAGAAGAGGAAGAGGAGAAGAAAGGGGAGGAAGAGGAGGGAGAGGAGAGGGAGGAAAGGAGAGATGGGAGCTCCAAAGAGGGATAGCACAGACAAACACAACAACAATACACAGAAAGACACACACACACACACACACAGATAGAGATACAAGCAGTGGTTTAGTCAAGTATGGAAAACTGGAAAAAAGTGACCAGCTTTCATACCTAAAAAGCAACATATATTGGCGTGATTTTGTTCATATCACACCAATATAAGAGGTGATGCTATAATGCTGCCTCTGGTTTCCATGATAGATAAGTAAGACATTATCTGGTGAGGTTTCTATAGTTAGTATACCATTATAAGCAACTAACTTAATAGGGATTTGATCTCATTATATCATGGGAAACCAGGCTAGGGAGTCACAAAATAGTCAAGCTGATATTTTGTGCTGGTTGTATGTTTAAGCAGTGATATTACCAGACTAATATCACTGGTCGATGTATATTAGTGTCAGTTGGGTTAATAGTTATATTACAGATCATTTTGAAAGACTGTGAGGAGGCTTACCTTTCTTTTGTGAAGCACTAGGAAAGCAGAACCAACCAATATAAACTAACCTTTGCATACAAATCTAATATTTTATAGGCTAGGTTCCTTGATATCTGGTAACCCATAAAACAAAAACATTCCAAACCATGGGGAAATTAAACATTTGAAATATTTAAATACACTAAAATTATTAACAAGAACTTAAGAAGCTTTCACTAAACATAATTCAATATTTCCAAATGTAGATAGAGCGTAGTTTAGATAGGGACTATGACAAGATATCCTAACCTCCCTAAATTCTGATTTACATTGAAATCCAAGCAGACAACTCAAAGCCAAAGGGTCTGATTGGACCACGTGCCACGCACCAGGTGTGATGATGGTGGACAGAGGGACGCTCTCCATATCGTCCTTGACCGACACCACGCTGATGTTGTACGACACGCCCAGGATCAGGTTGTCCAGCGTGCATGAGTTCTCCCCCGCCTCCACAAACTCCTCTATGCTGTTCCCTTGCATGCCATTGGTCGGTGTGCACGTCACTCGGTAGCCAGTGATGTCTTGGGGACAGTAGAAGGAAAGAAAAGGAAGGTGTGTGTGTGTGTGTGTGTGTGTGTGTGTGTGTGTGTGTGTGTGTGTGTGTGTGTGTGTGTGTGTGTGTAGGATTAAAAAGAAACGACAATCCACAGTTTAATCAAAGGGATTTTCATTGATTGTATTAAAATAGTTCATAAATAGTGAATAGTTCATTCATAGGGTTTTGGGGTATTTTCAATTAGAACAGGAGAACATTCATACGTGAAAACATTAAACATGTCAATGCAATTCATGTTGTGAAAAACACAACAAGGTGGTCAACCAATGGGCCTACCGGGCGTGTTGGTTCCATCCCACTCCACGATGACTCCGCCCGTCTCTGGGTTCATCTTCAGGTTCAGATCGGTGGGAGGGGAAAGAGCTGTAGGAGGAAGAGGCGGAAGAGGAGGAGGAAGAGGGGATGATGAAGAGAAGCCCCAAAAAGACACCGACGTGAAAAAGGAACAAAGCAAAAAAAGAAAACATGGTGTTACATTATAGCATTAATATTTTTTATATATATATATTATAGCATTATATATTGTACTCCACATGGCTCATAGGTGTCAGTGGTCAACACTTGATCCAGGGGTCTGGACTTACGCGTGACCACATGCTGGGTGACGGTGGCGCCCTGCTCGCGGCCGTGGACAACCGGCTTGATGTCGTATGTGTACTCCACCCCCGGGGTCAGCCCCTTGATGAAAATACTTCCTGAGTCAGAGGTCACGTCTCGAGGGGCCTCGCCGCCCTGGCTTGGGCGCACCGTTAGCTACAAACACACACACGCACGCACACGCACACAGACAAGAATAAGCAAATGCAGTAGGATACAATTCGAATAGTAGGAGACTGAGTACAATACTAAAGAGAGAGCGACAGAGAAGTGAGGAAGAAAGAGCAGACTCGTAGGAAAGGTGAAAGGTCAATGTTTTCCCAGGAAGATGGCAGACGTGAGAACATTCTCATCTCCAGTGGGATATTTTCTGGCAAATCACATTATTGCTGTGGTCACTAGTTCCTGTTTACTGATTCCCCAGGGCCCCTAAGTACACCACACACAACTGCATAAACACCAGATAACACAGATGCAGCCTGATATCCTGAGATCCTGAAAGCCCTTAGCAGAATGGCTTAAAAAGGTTTTAGCAGACAATTCTGCTACGTGCTAAACGTGTTTTACTGATCACGGTCTTGATTAGGGTAACAGAATCAACGTATTTGAAGTGCTTAAGTCAATTTGTGCTGCCTTCAAAGTTAAAACTGTGCGCTCTGTGCGTCTTCCTAAATCTCCCGCTGGCTCGGCTCTGCCGGCTGGCAGTCCAGGTGGGCGTGGCCAAGTTGATCAGAGAGGAGTTTGTTGTCCGGAGCATTTTCAGGGGTGCACAGACAAACGGCGCTAAATACATGGTGTGTCTTTGATACGCGTTTGCCTTGGATACTATTTGTCTGTGAGTACTGTGTGAATAGTTATCAACACTCGCATTTCTTTAAGGAGTTCAATGAAAGCGTTTCTATTGTTCAGGTGAAGCATACTCCGCTGGTTAGCTGTTGCAGCAGTGGTTATCTCTGTTAACTGGTTGACGTGACTGGTAACTGTTGCGGTAGTTGAACTGTGCTAATTACTGTCTATATGAATACGTTATTGTTTGTATACCGATTAGTTATTTTCTCTGTAATGTTTCAGTTTTACAAATGACAAAAGTATACCAAGAGAAGAAACAAGACTAAAGTAAATACAAGAAAAGTCAAGCCTTGTGTCTTTATTGGAGGACTTTTAAATGTTAGCTGGCTGTCTAGCTTCGTACAAGAGAACGCGCTGCAAGGGCAGTACACAATTTATTCATGGGAAAATGTGACTCCAAACAGCACACAGTACCAGAACTAGCTCTACCGTTGTAGATACAGAGAACTCATATCTGCAGAGCACGACCATGTCAGTGCTGTACGTACCTTGTACCCAACGTGGGGGACGGGAGACCAGCTGATGATAATGGAGGTGCTGGTGACCTCTGTGCTGAAGTGGGGCGCGCTGCCCATCGCAGATTCTGGAGAAACACACAGGAAGGTTAGATGTACTGTACTCAGGATCAAGTTTGAAGTCCCCGGTCATTCGTCATTATATTACATCTCTACTCCCGACAGCTGTTGTCCCTCCCAGCGCTCGATGAATGGGCTCCGTCTCATGTTTACGACAAAGACGACGCTTTTATCGACAGCGACGAACACAGAGTTTTAGATACATGACGTTAAAGCTAGGGTAGGCAATTTATTTTAGAAGCAATTTTTGCCACATTTGTTGAAATTGTCTTTACATCCCAACAGCCATCAATAAAAGAATTCTTCTTTAATCAGGTATGCGTATTGCAGGCTTGTAATAAGCCGTCCAATCATTTAATTCAGCCCGAATAAAATGATTGGATGACCTACCTGTCTGTCTTACTACCTACCTACCCAGCTCATGTCTACTTGAACTACTGAATTAGATAGTATCAGCATCAGTTCTTAGGATCAATTCTTACATCATCGCCATCATTATCATCATCATCCGTATGATTGCCATTCAAATAAAGTACCATCCTCCTCCTTATCATTATTATAACTGGTAGGATTATCCATTCGCGTGTGTGGGGGTCCGTGTGCCGACACCCACCCGTGGTGAAGTCTGCTTTGTGACCCTCGCTAAGCGCGCTGTCCTGCTCGGCGTGCAGCGTGACCGTGTAGCCGGTCTCGGGCCGCAGGTTGAGCAGCGTGTACCGGGTGAGGCGGGCCGGCAGGCGCAGCTGCTTGGGGGCGGAGCCCTCCCCGGCCAGGACCAGGCGGTAGCCCGTGATCCGGGCCTGGGGCGCCAACCACGCCACGATGACGCTGGCGTCCGTCACGTTGAGGAAGTGGACCCGCGACGGAGCGTCGGGTTCTGAGGAGGGGGGGGGGGTTCAGAGAGGTTAGAGGTCAAGGGATGTGCGTGCGTGCGCGCGTTCATTGGTTTGACCATGTCAAAAGGTAGCCTGGAATCCAATTGGCTTTATGGATTTATGAATGGATGAAGGTATGAATGGATGGATTTATGGATGTCTGAATGGATGGATGGAGGTATGGATGTACGTATGTATGTATGTATGTATGAAGCAATGGATGTATGCTATGGATGGATGTTATGGTAGACCCACTTGTAGCTTGTTCCCTGACCAGGGGCGAGCTCTCCCGTCCGTTGAAGATGGCGTAGATGCTGAATCGGTACACGGTTCCGGGCTGCAGCTCTTTGACCGCGTAGGCGCTCTGGATGGCGGGGACGGTCAGCTCTCTCTGGGGTTTCCCGGGCTGGTCCACAGGGGCCACGTTGATCCGGTACTCTGAGACGGCGCCGATGGGGCCGGACCAGGTCAGAACTATCTGACTGTCGGACACCTCGACAAACTGCAGCTCTGTGGGCGTGGCCACCTCCTCCACTGCGGACACGAGTAAACAACCCTTAAGGGATTATTCTCAAACACAATGATTTGCATCATTTAATATACCATGTTAAAGTCTGTCCAGTCCTTCTGAATTTGAAGGAATCTCCTTGAGCCAAATGCAAGAATTGGCTCCCAATGGAATTGTCTGTTGCGCTTTCCAAATCAAATGACGGTTGGAAACATCAGAGGGAAAGAATGGTTGGCTGGCTGTCATGACCACATCCCATCTCTCAGTGTGTCAAAGAGTAAATCCTCGACCGTCTTCGACCGGCAAACAAAATCTGTCTAAATGTGTGAGCACAGATTGACTTGGCTATGACACATTACGCAAAGGACGTAGCAAAATACCAGCCTCAGAAAAAGTCTAGAATTTCTTTGTCTCCTCACACACACCTGCAAAACCAGCACATGTGTGGACACTCAGACTAACTGCATTTCTCAGAATCTGCTGCCTTACTTTACCTCAAAGAGTAGGCTGCCAAGTGTGTGTGTGTGGTGTGTGTGTGTGTGTGTGTGGGGTTGTGTGTGTGTGTGTGTGTGTGTGTGTGTGTGTGTGTGTGTGTGTGTGTGTGTGTGTGTGTGTGTGTGTAATGTCGCAGTATTCCTACAACAAAGTGTGCGTGGCTTTTTAAGGACTGTTTGATTCCCCAGAGGTTACGTGAGGACAGAGCAGCGGTTTTATGGGAGAAAACTGAACCAGATGGGAGGGAGACCTGTATACGTGGGGAGCTGGTTGGCTGGCATCAAAAGGAAAGTCGTTTGGAAGCACAGCCATTTGTAAGAGTGAAGTTCTCAACGAGGCAGGATCCTGGGCAAAGTGTCCATTTTTATGTCTGCCTTGTTCATGACCTTGTCTTGAAATGATCTGTGTGACGTGTTTGATGGAGACACGATCCACCTCCCCAACCGTTAGGTAGTGCTCTACGCTAGTACTAGTACACGAATAGAACAGTCCTTTTGTGATCGGGGGATACATTTTATTGAGAAGGCAAAGAAATGTATCGCACTTGGTTATTTTTCACCCACAAAATTATCCATAGGTTCCATTTCATTAGTCAATATCCAAAGCGAATGACAGTAAAATCCTAATTTCATAGGCATCATTAAGAAACAAGTCATCTTAGTGACTTGTTTCTTAATGATGGGCATCTGAATCCAAGATGCCTATGGATGGACTGCAGACATGTGGGGTTCAAAGCAGAACCTCTTGGCTGGGAGCCCCCCTAACCACTACTGGTCTAGCGGCAGCGGCCTACCTGGCAGGGGGTCTCCGGCGGTGTTGACCTGCACGAAGATGGGCTTGCTCTCCAGGGTGTCCTCCACGGCGTAGATGCTGATGTTGTACTGCATCCCTGGCCGAAGGTCGCTCAGGGTCACCGCCGTGGCCGTGTTGGGGAGGGTGAGCTCTGTGCTCTCCCCTTCCCCCTCCTCTGACGGCGTGTAGACCACGCGGTAGCCTGGGAAACACGCATGCGTGTGTGTGTGTGTGTGTGTTAGCGCACGTCATGTTAGCGCACACCAGCATTAGTGTGCGCCAGGTGTGATCGTAGATGCGGTGTGTGTGTGTGTGTGTGTGTGTGTGTGTGTGTGTGTGTGTGTGTGTGTGTGTGTGTGTGTGTGTGTGTGTGTGTGTGTGTGTGTGTGTGTGTGTGTGTGTGTGTGTGTGTGTGTGTGTGTGTGTGTATCAACTCACCTGTGATTGGAGCGAGCGGCTTGTCCCAGGTGATGACGATGGATGTCTCCTGCACCTCCTCCACCTCGTGGTCGACCGGTGCGTCCGGGGCTGCGGAGGAAGGAGAGGTTAACACACATTCATGCAACAAGGGAACTGAGAGAGAGACACAAAGAGGGAGAGAGACATAGACCGAGACTAAGAAGGAGAGACACAGAGAGGGAGAGAGACATAGACCGAGACTAAGAAGGAGAGACACAAAGAGGGAGAGAGACATAGACCGAGACTAAGAAGGAGAGACACAGAGAGGGAGAGAGACAGAGACCGAGACTAAGAAGGAGAGACACAAAGAGGGAGAGAGACATAGACCGAGACTAAGAAGGAGAGACACAATGAGGGAGAGAGACATAGACCGAGACTAAGAGAAGGAGAGACAGAGCGGCAGAGAGAGAGAGGGAGAGAGACATAGACCGAGACTAAGAAGGAGAGACACAGAGAGAAAGAGAGACAGAGACTAAGAGAAGGAGAGACACAGGGAGACAGCGAGAGAGAGAGGGAGAGAGACATAGACCGAGACTAAGGGAAGGAGAGACACAGAGACAGACAGACAGAGAGACAGAGAAAAGGAGAGACAGAGACAGAGCGAATCAGAGACAGAGAGACAGACAGAGATGGAGTGAAGGAGAGACACAGAGACAGAGAGACAGAAAGAGAGCGAAGGAGACACAGAGAGAGAGCGAAGGAGGGACACAGACAGAGAGAGACAGAGATGGAGCGAAGGAGAGACACAGAGACAGAGACAGAGATGGAGAGACACAGACAGAGAGAGAGAGATGGAGCGAAGGAGAGACAGAGAGAGAGAGACAGAGATGGAGCAAAGGAGAGACACAAAGACAGACAGAGAGACAGAGACAGAGATGGAGCGAAGGAGAGACACAGAGACAGAGAGAGAGAGAGATGGACAGAAGGAAAGACAGAGAGATATGGAGCGAAGGAGAGACACAGAGACACAGGGAGAGAGAGACAGAGAGAGAGAGAAACAGAGATGGAGCGAAGGAGAGACACAGAGAGGCCGGGTCCTTACCGGTGGTCTGGGAGGTGGTGAGGATGAGGTTGTTGTATCCGGTGTCTGTCACCTCGTAGACGTTCACCCTGTACTTCCTGCCCGGCAGCAGGTCGTTGATGTTGACCGAGGTGGTAGTGCGAGGGAACTCTGCAACACCGTTACATTGTTTATTAACTGTCATCACCGTGGAAACCAGCAACAAATGATCCAGAACATATATTTCAGGCGTTTTTCCGATATAAATGTCTAAATAAAAGTGTAGTTTTCGGTTGTGGAAAGCTTAGGTGTGGCAACACCTAAGCCCCTTCATTCTACAATGAAGGGGAACCATCGAGCTCTGCTCCTTTCTATTGTAAGGGAGTACTGCTTCGTACACGTGTTAAAAATTATGGTCTGAAACGCCAACTGCTTTTCCGAGCAGAAAATAAATCCCAGAAGAGCCGGACCATTTGAAGTCATCGGAGATCGCAAATCCCGGACCCATGACGTTGATTTTTTGGCACGGAAAAGGAAAGGCCTGAATTGCTTTTAGCGTACTCACCCAGGACGCTGGGCTCTCCTATCGCCTGGCCCTGCTCGGTGAGCTCGTACTCCACCCTGAAGCCGGAGATGGTGTCCGAGGCGGACACCCAGGAGATGACGAAGCTGCTGGAGGTGATCTCCGTCACCGACTCGGCGGTGTCCACCTCCGGGGGCGGTTGTGCGGTGTCGCCCTGTGATGTCGCCACTGGAACCACGGTGGTGGGTGGGGGGGGGGGGGGGGGGGGGAGAAGAATTAAACGTAGCGCAACACAGTGTTGGGACATGCTGTGGGACGTCAACTCTTCAGCCGCGCAGGGTCAGCGCCTAAAACAACGCGCACGCTCCTCTGCGCACACTCACGTGAGCCGTAGTTGGTGGTGAAGTCGAAGCGCGTGATCTCGCGGCGGCCGAAGCGCAGCACGCTGATCAGCTGACCCTCGTAGGTGATGCCGGGCTTCAGGGCCGAGATGGTGTAGGTGTTGAGGTGGCCCGGGATCAGCACCTCCCTCCAGGGGTTCCGCGTGTCCTTCTGCAGGAACAACAGAGGTGGGGGAGAGGGGAGTTAGCCTGGTGCTGGGTTTGGACTGACGCCAGTTAGAGGGGAGGTTATGGAAAAATATATCTGGGGTTTTTACGTTACATCTTTCAATGTTCACGCACATCTTGTCATTTAGCGAACTAGAGTGTTTTGAAATTGAATGTGAATGTTTGTTGAGCAGATGTCACTAAGGAACAGGTAAGGGTTAGGCATCTTACTCAAGGACGCCTACAGGCAGCCTGCAGACAGTGCGGGATCGAACGCAGTAACTTTCAGCTGGGAGTCGAACACCCCCACCACAACACTATCCTGCGCCGCATCTGTCAATGTTCATGTTTATCTTACATATTCTTCTTCCACTGAGGATACCCATTCATCCTCATTTGAGTGAAGACACGGACAGGTGTCAGGGACTGGGTTAAGAGTTACCTGTCGCCACTTGAGGATGTACTGGGTGATGTGGGCCGAGGATGGGGCGTTCCACTGGATGGGGTGGGAGTTGGCCTGATTTCCACTCTCCGTAATTATCACCTGGACGGGCCGCTGTCCACCTGCGGACGAGACAGACCATAGATAAGCTATCGGACACACGGACACACGGACACACGGACACACGGACACACGGACACACACACACACACACACACACACACACACACACACACACACACACACACACACACACACACACACACACAGCTAAATGATTATCATAGTGTTTTTACATAATCGTTCACTTGAGGTTTGTAGTAGGCTATGAAGTTACAGACCTAAGAGACAACAGATGATCGTCAACATTACAATTCCATTCATAATGTTGACCAAGTGCCAACAGCGTAAAACATGGCAGCTGTGGCAAATTTCTCCGTGCAGAATAGAAGAAAGAAAGGGAGATGGGGGAGAAACTGACACATGAACGTGAAATTCCAGAGCACGATTCCCCAGCTTGGAGGGAACAGTCCTACCCTCCCCTCCTTTTTCTGCAAACTGTCCCTCTTTCCCTCACTTCATTCCTTCTTTCTCCAAACTATTCCCATCTTTGGAGGACATCACCTAAAACTCCTGTAGTTCTCAATGCCCAAAACTCCAAAATACATAATCTCTACTGCATTGTATTGAAATATTATGTACTGGGAATACTGCTATATTCTCCTAATTGAATTCTAGGAGTTCTCCATGTTCATGTCTTATTATTTTTTATAATAGCTGGTTACTGCATCGTGCCAAATAAGAAATGTTGGCGTTTCTTACGATGAATGCAACATTTTTAGTTTATTTTGTCTTTAATAAAACCGATAACACACATATTTATGGCAACCAGATTGCTGTTCTGAGGCATTCTGATAGAAACCGGTAGCTTCTATAAAGAACTGAGGTTTTCTAACCGCTTTCCCAAGCAGTGAGGCTGTAATCAGCGTTTGTAAGCAAGTGGCCGGGTTAACCAGAGCCTGGAAGCAGATACACCGGCCGCCTCCAAACAATCTGGCAGCCATTACTGCCTATTACAGGCCAGAAGACCACAGGCTGGGGGTGAGGGTTACACTGAATCACACACACACACACACACACACACACACACACACACACACACACACACACACACACACACACACACAGGCTAGCAAGTGCACACCACACACACCACATGTTTTAAATGCATTTCCTTCATTGAAAGAACGGGGTATTTATGACGTGGAGAGATTTAAAATGTGGTTATTATATGGACGATGAAATGAGAAAAGTAGTAGGGGGACACCGACTAAAGATTTATCTGGAGGAGAGAAACAAGCAGATGGACGGCAGATAGAAGAAGAGCCCTATGGGGTTTTATCTAACCCAGACTCAATCTGGAACTCAACAAACTGCCTGTTGTCTTTATACCTTTAATGGTCCTCTTCTCAGTAAGAAAACTCACTATGGGGTTGGTCTAGCATCACACTGCTCTTTAAACACACACACACACACACACACACACACACACACACACACACACACACACACACACACACACACACACACACACACACACACACACACACACACACTCACAGCTGGATGCTATTACAGCAGCTTTGCAGCAGATTTCTCTCAGTCTTCTTTGTACTACATACACCCAGGTAGCAAACCATCCGAACATGCCCGTAAGACTCTCCGCTGTCAGCACTAACACACCAAACTCTGCTTTAACAGATGCGAACGCCCTACATAAGATACACACTGTAGTGAATTTATTAAAGAATATTCTATCTTTTTTGTTTCCACCAGCAGAACTATACTAGTAACAGGGCGTGCATATTGACGACAATAGATGGGTTTGAAAGAGTAACAGTTCCCGGACATTACAACGCGAATGTGTGCGTGTTGTTTGTATGCAATGTGCGTCATGTCCCACATGTGCCCTAAAGGCTTCATGGGAAACAGTGAGGAAAACAATAACATTCACAACCCTCCTTGTCATCAGCATATATCTAATTACAACCCCTGGTGAAGAGGGAACAAGGGGTAAGTAGAAAGCATCAATCTTGGACAATGTGTCGTTGTTGAAAGAGCTAATTGATGCAAATGCACTGCAATGAGCACATTTGGGCCAACGTGTGCCTGAAAAGTTTCCACTTGTAAGAGAAAGGTGGTGATAAACACTAAGGACATGGGAAGGCAGAACCCAGATGAATAGGCATCAAAAGGCTGTGGCGGGGGGGGGGGGGGGGGGGGGGGGGGGGGGGGGGGGGGGGGGGGGGGTGGCTGATCTGATCTGCAGGAAACAGACACACCCCTCCCCCCAATGCCTTTCCCTCAGTCTGTCTCTGTTTCACATTCTGGCCGGGAGAAAGAAAGTAAAATAAACAAGGCAGATGGGACACCTCTCCCAGAGCAAAAGGCATCCATAATAAAAACGTGCACAATGGTGTAAAGCCAGAGGCAGTGTGTGTGTGTGTGTGTGTGTGTGTGTGTGTGTGTGTGTGTGTGTGTGTGTGTGTGTGTGTGTGTGTGTGTGTGTGTGTGTGTGTGTGTGTGTTACAGCTGTGGCAATAATGAATAGCCCCACATGCTAGCAGAACAAAAGCACAGAGCTGAAGGGGAAGGGATGTGGGCGGGGGGGGGGGGTATATTTGGAAAAGAGGAAATTGCCCACCCCTTACCCCCCTCTAAGCACCCTCCACCCCTCACTCTCACTGTTTCACATCAAAGTCAAGGGCCCACCATTTTCAAAGTGTCTTAGACAAACATAGTTCACTGCAACAGGTTGACAACAATTTGTGACGCCAGCAGCAATAACAAGGGGAAGCCGTCCTAAAGCATAGAGGCCTCTGCAGCCACAGCATGTTCACGTACATTCAGGTGCTCAGAACGGACACCTAGCATGTTTAACAACATACCTGGGAGCGCAGAAACCTGTACATGCTCAGGAAATTCGAATAAATATACAGTGTTACAATATTGTACAAACATCTTCACATGTTTGTACAACATTAATATAAACAATAAATACAATAAATGACCTAAACCGCAAACGGCTTCCAAACAGTTTGCCGTTCAGGTCATTTATTAGCATGTTAGCATAGCATAATCAAATGTTTTGTCTTTTTTGGAGTGTGAGTTTGATGGTGGAATGGTGGAGAGGGTGAAGATGGATGATATGGCCTGCTCTCCCAGCACGGCAACACCAGAGACAGAGAGACGCCTTCTTTAAAAAGGTTATTTTCTCCCAAAAGCAACCGGACTCAAAAGAGTCGTTAGTCAGCTTAGTCACCCAAAGTCCACAAACTGTGACATAGCCACACATACAACCCTGAACCTGTGTGTGTGTGTGTGTGTGTGTGTGTGTGTGTGTGTGTGTGTGTGTGTGTGTGTGTGTGTGTGTGTGTTGGACTAAAAGGGAGATAAAGAGTATAATAAACACAGCGAAGGTATCATTTAACCTGTTTGGAAAAGGGTTTTTCTTTCATTTTGTTCTGAGTCTGCAGATCCGTGCGGTGGTGCTTTCAACGAGGACAGTGTTTCAACCTTGATTTGAAGAAGAACATGTGTGTGTGTGTGTGTGTGTGTGTGTGTGTGTGTGTGTGTGTGTGTGTGTGTGTGTGTGTGGATGTTGGTCAACGGTTGAGTGTTTTACCAGGAAAGGTCTGCTGGGGCTCACAGCTGAGCTCCCCGATGCCGCGGCCGTAGCAGTAGCACTTGTACATGACTCCATGGATCATCTTATCCCACGATTCTCCGATCTGATAAAAACCTCTGGTCTCGGGTTCCTGGCACTGGTCTGGAATGCAGAGATTACTCCTCACAGTGAAAAACAGAGTCCCCAATAAAAAAAGAAAGTGTTCCCCCCCCACCCCCCCCCCCCCCAACACAAATCTCTCTCTGCACTTACGACCAATTATCGCTGTTTTTCTTTGGACTAAAAGAAACACAACCTCATACCCGTGCCAAAAAACAACAACTGTAAAGCCATCTAGTCTCTTGTAATCTCATCAGACTGTTGTTTGTGTTTGTTTGTTTGCTGGGGCCCACCAATGGCATCACACTTCCAGCGACCGCGGCCTTGTCCGTAGCAGGTGCAGTTCATCATGTATCCCTCCTCGTGTTGCTTGGTGAACGTCTGGTTCACCTCGTACGTCAGGCCGTCCACGATGCAGTGGTCTGTAGAAAGTCACACGGAGAAGACCGAAGACAGAGCGGGTGGTTCACACGGCTGCCGAGGAACATCCCGGTTGTGGACGCAAAATGAAGGGTAAATGCCCCACCGACTCTTACTAAGACTACCCTACGATCTCACAGGCCTGTTTCCAAGCATCTTACAGAGCATTTAGGATCATCTTTGGCGTAAGATGTGGACATTGGGAATGGAACACAGAACCTTTAGGTTGGGAATCGTGTACCCTAGCCACTAGACTATGGAGTCATCTTTTTGATAGAAGCCTATCATATTTGTAAAATAATTTATGCCTGTATAAAGAATTGTGAATTGAAGGCTGTTTTTCGTTTTTGGTTAACAGACTTAAAAGCTTTTCCGGTCTCTTTTGAGCTGCTGTGCACTAATGATGTCACACAGGTGTTGTAAAGACCAGGTGGGCACTCCCAAATATGACCTTTGACACGAGAGTGGCGAGGACATGTGTGACCCTTCACCTTGTCACTCAGACCAGAAAATCACCTTCTCTCATTACATTCTCCCCAAAAGACACACAAAAACACCCACCCACCCACCCACCCACCCACACACACACACCTTTGAGTTGGGAGTAGGCGACGCAGCTCCACTCTCCTCGCCCGTTGCCGACGCAGGTGCAGCGCATCATGTGACCCAGCACGTCGTGGCGTTTGTCCCACTGGTCTCCCACACGGTACATCACGCCCTCGTTGGTGGTGCACACCTCCTCGTGGGCTGGACCGGGGGGAAAGGCTACAGTCACTCCCAGCGTTGGGTTGTCTCACACTTTCATCCAAAGTGACATCCAGTGGATTCCAGAGGTCATTAAGGAGGAGGAGGACATTTCAGATCATCTTGCTCAAGGGTGCCTACATACAGGCTGGACTGCAGACATTGGGGCTCGAACCCAGTACCGCTGGGCTGGGTGTTGAACCCCCGCACAAGCAGGTTAGGAGTCGTTAAGTTGTGATGCTCTCAGTTTATATTGTCATTCTTAAACCAAATACTGTTTTGTTTCGTTTTCCTCTAATCAAGAAGTGAGTAATCACAACAAGAAAGATTGATGGTTCTTGTTGTGCTGTGGTCGTTCCTGTGTGAAGCTTTGTGTTGATGAAGGAGTGTGATGAATAACACAGCATTTGATTGCTTGACTAAATTGTAACGCATTTATGTGCGTCGCTAATGGAGCATTTCAGTCTCCGCGCTGCAAAAACAAAAATAACGTAATGTAATGCAGGCGTGAACATGCAACAGATCAATACAAACCCTCTATTCAAGTCTATTATTTACAGGTACCTACTCTGCCGAGACGTACAAACGCACACGTTCAACTTGACAGGAAAAACACATTTTCTCACTGAAAGTCTATAATTATACCCTAGAGTTTTTACATCAATCACTTTAAAATTGCCATTAAACACCTGCATCCATTAGGAGGGAAAAATTCCACCAGAAAGAAACAGATGTTTTTGTATGTATGTACAGCACAACAACAGATTTGTTAATGTAATATAATGCTTCTTTTTCTCAGGAATCTTCACTACACATTGCTCAGACCTCTACCCTTTAAGATGAAAGCGTCACCACCAACTGTACAGTATGTTTAACCATCTCTTCCAAGCATCCATACATGCATGGAAAGGTGGATGTGTTCCCTCAATATAAAGAGGAGGACAGAGAGCGTGTGTGGGTGTTAACTGTTGTCCTGACGCCCAGCGAGGGCTGTCCTGACGCCCAGCGAGAGCTGTCCTGACGCCCAGCGAGGGCTGTCCTGACGCCCAGCGAGGGCTGTCCTGACGCCCAGCGAGGGCTGTCCTGACGCCCAGCGAGGGCTGTCCTGACGCCCAGCGAGGGCTGTCCTGACGCCCAGCGAGGGCTGTCCTGACGCCCAGAGAGGGCTGTTCTCAGGGTCAGGCTGCAGAGGCCTTGACCAAAGCCTCCTTGTTTGCTGGGAAGAGGAGAGCTCTCCAAGGCGTACAGTAGGGGCTGTTTGGCATGGCTACGGAGCCTGAGGTAGAGGGGTGGTGGTCAGGGCTGGATTAGAGGGGAGTGGGGGAGAATCTCTGGAGGGCTGGTTGGAGTCTATTGAAATACTCATGGTATTAAGTACACTATGATTTTTAGTCTTCAGCCTTACTCACTCAAACACTTTCTGAGTGGTGAGGGCTACTGCTATGATCATTCCAATGGCATCCAAAAATATGCTAATAAAACAACCTGGGTTACTGCAGTTTGTAAACGAGGTTGGGCTCAAACTTTCACACACTGCAGGAGAAAAATCCTTGGACGCATTGAAGGGAGGCATTGCTTGTGGTGTGCACTGGAGGCACTTTAAAGGCATGGAATAGGGTGGTGTAAAATCTGGAGCTAATTTAGGTTTTGAAAAAGGGAGAGGAACACATTTAAACCTTGAGACAGATGAAGCATATGCTGCTCCTATGATTTAAGACAGTTGGTGATCATAAACATGTTTTTCACCCCAAACATCGGTCACATGTGATCACATTTTGGGATTAAAGCAGCTGGCATGTAAAATATATACAATAATAAACACTGCAGATATTTTATGAGCCTGGAATATATTTAAACTTTAAATATACTACTTGAGTACTAGTATTTCATCACTTTAAGTTTTAAAGTGATGAAATACTAGTAATCAAAGTAATGAGGTTGGCCAAATCAATGCTAAATTTAAGCAGATTTAAGATCCATGTTGAAACCATACAGTGAGCCATGGATAGGACTATTTAACAGCATTTCAGTTGCATTAGCCTTAAGAGCTACTGCAAGGGTCTTTTATTATCTCAAAATGAGTGCCAAGGGACTTTTAATGTGTAAACTTGAAACTCTTCCAAAAGACTGGTTCCCACGGTGGACAAGCTACAGGGGAATACCAAGCGGGGAGAAGTGGGGTCCTTATCCCACATCAGCATGGCCATTACCCTTGCGAAAAATCGGCATTAGCATTTCAGCCTACATGTTTGCTTTGCAAGCCCTTCTCAAGCCATATCAAAAGACCTCAATTACTGTCTTTGACAACTTAATTAGCTCTGGCACCCATGTGTCCCACACTGGCTAGAATGCAGGATGGGTGTTTATTTGGAGTCTATATTAGACTACTAATATTATGTTATTATATTATAATTAATACTATATATTATACAGTATTATTATACTAATATAATATAAATATTATAACTACTTCAGCATGCCAATGAAGATGCCATCAAAATCCATCCAATATTAAGACTGAATTAATGTTTTCTTGGAATCTGTGAACCTTAGGACTGTGAAGGGGTTGATAGTATACATCATTTTTCATATTTCCTATACGCGCGCACACACACACACACCTTAGTCACTCGCTTCCCAAGCAGAGATTTTATAATAATGGTGATATTTATTAAAGTGTTTTTTCATATAGATTAAGGATAGAGTAGAGACTCACTTCTATCAAATGTTGATTCAGAAGGAGAATTCTGTCGCCAGCCTACAGACATTACCATCCTAATGACTTTGGATGGCTCAACTCGGCCTTGCAGACGGTCAATTTACGCATGTGAAAAGTACCCCTCATTGGTGGGATTAACTCTGGAAGTAACAACAAACCTATTGGCACGCCAACAACAACAAATAACCTGATGTCACAAAGAACGACTCTATCCTATGATTATATCGGACTTCTCTTTTCCTTTAAATCAACTTAACATCCAACCCAAGTTCTCACACACTTTCCCGACCTCGTCAACCAACCTGTTGTGACTACAACAACTGCCTTGGCTGTCGTCTGGTTCACGGCCCCCTGTGGCTCTACCGGTCGGGAGGGGGGAGGGTCCCAAAGACAACTAATTGACATGCAAACGACGGCAAGAACATTTGTTTCTTTAAGGACCTCTACCTGCTGAGACTTTTTCCCCCAACCAGACAGTCCTTCAAATCGTATTTACGCTCCTTCCCCCGCCAAACTCAGATAACAGCTTTACGCTCGTCACATACAGCCCCAGCGTAGTTCCCCTCTTGTTTGAAGCAATTACGGCCTTCAAATAGAGTTATGGCGCAGCCTTAATTATACCCGTAACTCCATGAGGAGATAGGGGTGAAGCCAGGGAGTGGCAGAGCCTTTAACAATGCAAATGATGGTGTGTGTGTGTGTGTGTGTGTGTGTGTGTGTGTGTGTGTGTGTGTGTGTGTGTGTGTGTGTGTGTGTGTGTGTGTGTGTGTGTGTGTGTGTGTGTGTGTGTGTGTGTGTGTGTGTGTGTGTGTGTGTTGTCCCTGTGGTGCCAAAAGGTTAATCAATGCCTTGGGAGTGTTGAAATAATTAGGGTGTTCGTTTATATTCCCCTTGAAGACCTCCGACACCTTTCCCCACCACCCACCCAATCAACACACACATCACACCCCACACCCCCACGTCAAATTACCTGCCAGAAGGGCCTTAACACCCTCTCTTCAAACAAGAGCCCCCCCCCCGACACCCCCCCCCCCCCCCCCCCCCCCCCCCTTCCAGTCTGACATGCACATTCACATGCACACTTAATACTTCTCAGCAGAGGCTCTGGCAGAGACCAAAGCGGCCTGTACTAATTCAGTTTTCCAGATACGTGTGGTTAACGACCAGGTAGGGGGCCGGGGGCCCGTCCCTCGTGGAACGCCCCTACAGGTTAGGCCGCAGACGCTGCAGGTCGGCTTCCGACTGGCGTCAAACGGCCCCCAGACTACAGGGGGCGATCTGGTGCTACTCACCGGCCATGGGGCAGAACCCAAAGCGGTGCTCCTCATCGTAGTTGGTGGTGGTGCCGCACCACTTCATGCCGTCCCGGCGGCCGTCTGAGGTGCAGTCGGTGTAGTTCTGGTTGAGGTAGTGGAAGGGGAACCTGCACAACGCCCCGTTGGAGTTCCCACCCCGCGTGGCCACCATCACTGTTCACAAGAAGTATTCATCCATGGTTAGAGAGCATCCCCCTTTTCCTTCACAGCGTAGAAACAAGGCAGCTGGTTGTGTGACATTACTCAGCTCATCCCTCTATAATAAAACTAGCATGTGGTACTTGTGTGTGATTTAACCGTGATAAAACAAACAAGTGCCCATTCTTCCCAATGGTGAGGCATTTGCATATAAAAAAGGACCATGGTCAGAAGTGTCTTTGTTCTGTTATTTTCACCATTCTTCTCTGTGCAGAAGGAGTACTTCTCCTCGGCGTCGAAGTCGGAGGAGGTGGAGCACCACAGCTGTCCGTCGCCGTGGCCCTCGGATATGCAGGAGTGGTAGGTCTTGCCCTTGTAGACGAAGGGGAACACGCAGGGCTGGCCCCCAGAGTTACCCCCGTACACGGGAGCGGGACCCTCTGGGCACAGAGAGAGAGAGACGCTAGTGAATTCAGCGCCCAGGGAGGCCTGCAGTCAGGTTGTAGACACTGGGGATCCAACAGAGTACCTTTTGGAATCTAACACCCTCGCCACTTTGTTATCCTGCCCATAGGACTAAAATAACCCATGTCAATGATAAACAAACACGTAACCCCAAGTCAAGTTTTTGTGGTTTAAATCTGAAGGAACCAGGATATCTTGGCAGCTAATACGTTCCCTTACAAGCGTTAGTAGGAAAAGCGCAGTGGACCGCACCAGCGATGAACATAATCCTCCCCAAACATTAACTAAACATGAACTAACTGACAGAATCTTTCGGTTCCAAGGCAGCATCTCTCACCCCACTCCTGACAGCTGACGCCGTTGCCCACACAGGTACACAGCATCTCCTTGTTGCCCTGGTTCCTCAGCCAGCTCTGGCCCTGGACGTAGTTCAGCCCAGACTCTGTCGAACAGGTCAACTCGGGGGGGAAATCCACCGCACCTTCACGCTGGAAGACTGCCGGCTGGATGTTGGTGACCACCCGAGAGCCAGACCCTGAAACACACAAGAGAAAGATCAGAACAATGGAAAAGCACGGGCGTGGGCGTGTGTGTGTTCAAAAGTCGCAAAAGATGTTTGCAAAATCGCCGGATTGCTACCAAATCAAAGTGCTGCATTGGGCATCTATCTACGCAGTGTGAACAGGGTGCTCGGTCAACTCTTCCCACACATCCCCCATAATACAAAGCTACGTTGCCTGCAATTGGCAACACTACCACGTGAATGATTATGTCCGTTTCTGGTATCCTTACTATCCATTAAATATGGACTATTGCATCCCTCCCTTGGTTTATCTTAAAATGAACCAGATGGAAGAAAGACTGGCTGAGATTGTGAGGGATTATGCGCATTTGTAAGAATTTTGCTGTACGTTTATCGAGGCCTTTACACAATAGAGTTTGGAATATTGAGGTATACATTATTTGTCGCCACCATTTTGTCCATCGCTGCCTTCCTTTTCACTTGTGAAGCACTTTGTACTGGTGTTGTGCACAAATATGCTCTATAAATGAAGGTTGATTTGAATCCAATATTTTATATTACTTTTTGCTGAAAGAATGGAAATTGTTGCCATTTTGTATCATATAAGGAAGCATTTTGTGTGCAAACATGAGCTTAACTTTTAGGAGAGATGCCAAAGACAAAATAGCAACAGACTGCAGGCAAAAATAACAACCAGCCAAATGGCACATAGTCAGACAACACATAAATAAATGAACTTCTGACCAGTCTCTCAAAGCAGAGCGTACAAATCCCAAGTCCTAGTATTGGATTTGTGTACAAGCAGACTGCACCTGGTTAACAACGATTAGCTTCTCTTAACAAACTGACATTTCTTTTTTAAACTTTCCCTTTGGTTGATGGTTCTAGACCCCCTTCCAATCCTCCTCCCCCTGATCCCGCATTCTTCTACCAGCCCGTCCCATTACTAGCAGGAGTCGTGTCTCTCCCTCTCTTGACGCCCTCAAATCATCTGGACAGCTTAGGCATATGTCTCCCCATGCCTCCATTCATTCTCTCTCTCTCTCTCTCTCTCTCTCTCTCTCTCTCTCTCTCTCTCTCTCTCTCTCTCTCTCTCTCTCTCTCTCTCTCTCTCTCTCTCTCTCTCTCTCTCTCTCTCTCTCTCTCTCTCTCTCTCTCTCTCTCTCTCTCTCTCTCTCTCTCTCTCCCTCTCTCTCTCTCTCCTCTCCCTCTCCTCTCCCTCTCTCCCTCTCTCTCTCTCTCTCTCTCTCCCCCTCTCTCTCTCTCTCTCCCCCCCCCCCCCACTCTGGTCGTCTCCCACTCTTAGTCTCCATTAACCTTAAGCAAGAGTCAAACTTTCCGCGTGACGTAAATGTCCTCCTCCGCCCATGTCCGCCGGGCCTGCGCGGGCCACTATGCAGGCGACGGCATGCGGCCCAAGATGTGGGACCGTGCTGACCACACGCATAGCGAGCACGCGCTCAAGTTGCACAAGCTCCAGAGAACAAAATGGAAGCATGTTTTGAAGAGAGGTTGTGCGAGATGTTGCGCCGTTACCCACATTTATATAATCCTTCCATGATTCTCCTAAAGACAGCCAAATGGCATCCGAACCCTGGTGAGGTATTGTGCAAACACTTGGGAAGGATGAAAACTGTGTTTTCTTTCTGCATTCTTCTTGTTTTTTTTTTTTAAATGGCATTTGGCAAACAATGTTATGGTGCATTACCGACCCCAACTGGAATGGAGTTAGGATCGGGAAACGTGCCAGGGTGGAACACCAGACCGCCGCAGACCCTCAATCGTAGTATGAATGGAACCGCGTTCGTGTCCACGCAACCAGTACACGTCCGCAGCTGTCTGCGGACGTGTACTGGTTGCGTTGGACGCGAACGCGGTTCCATCCATTCATACTGGGATGCGTGCCGGAATGCGGAATGCATGTCCAAGTCTCCATGGCGAATGATCAGAAAAAGCTCCAATGAAAGAGCGACAGAGACGTTGAGCCAGGGAGGCGTTTTTTTAAGCAGGACGGTTCTCACCCAGGCCAGAGGTGTGCAGGGAGGCGTGTCTCTCGCACTTCCACTCCCCGCGGCCGTTGCCCGTGCACAGGCACTGCAGCACGCTGCCCAGGCTGTCCGTCTTGGTCCAGGTGTCTCCGATGCGGTACGACGTGTGGGTGTCCTTGTCGTTGCAACGATCTGGACAGAGCGAGGTAAGCGAGAGAGCGAGAATGCAACAGAAAACGATTTGATGAGGTCATGAAATGGCATTGTAAAAGAATGTGGGACTATAATGTGTAGTGTGCGCGTGTGTGTGTGTTCATACATGCAATGGTGCACTAAATGTGTTAACATGTATAGCGGTGTTTCACAAGAGCCAGGCCGCCCTGACGTGTAGCGTAGCATGTGACAACTAGCCAGCAGGGAACACACACTCCGGGTCATTGGGTGAGACGACGCTTAGGGTTGCAAACGTTATGGCTGCTCCTAGTTGAAAACAAACCTGGGAGACCTTTCTGGTTGCCAATAAACTACATCCTGTTAGTCAGACATGTTTGTCTGAATGTGTGTATAAAAACCTCTGAACAGTATGGAGATTAATGGAAGGGAATCCAGCTGTGTGTGCATGCGTGCGTCAATGCATGTGTCTCACTGACTGCTGACTAACACAACCAAACAACACACACCAGAACCGTGTAGCTGGTCAGTGTTGTTTAGACAACACAAAATTGACCAACAAAATGCGGGAGAAGGATCCCACATTTGTTTTGCCAAATAAGGGCGATCATCAGCCCAGACCATCAGTCAAGATCAGTGTCGTGAAAATAAAACAAGAATAATACAACATTGAATACTGAGTCTCCCAAATAGCTAGTTATAGTTATCAGTAATAGTTATCTGTCCAGGAGGATGTTTAGAATCAGAGCAATAGAAGCCACAGATTAACCAAAGCCTTGTTTCCAAAAGATGACAGACTAACACCAAGCACACAACCTGGTGCACGTTAAGAAACCGAGGAGGAGATCAGCCCTATCAAATGTTTGGCGGACCCTTTAATCCAAAGTGTCTCACCATACCATGCATTCTTAGCATGGGTGGCCCCAGTGGGAATCGAACCCATAGCCCTGGCAGGTGTTAACACCATGCTCTACCAGTTGATCCAGAATGATGGATTTATTAACAATAATATGAATGTATTAATGTTTGCATCCCTTGAGTAATGTGACAGAAACAAACCAAGCAGCAAAAGAAGGAACTTAAAACCAGGGTTGCCGTACTTCTGGAGGTGCAGGTGATTCGCCCGCTGCCCTCCCCCAGACAAGTGCAGTCCATCATCATCCAGCCCTGGTACGCCTTCTCCCACATCTCCCCCACCACGTAGGACACCTCGGCCGTGTTGTCATAGCAACGCTCAGCTGCGGAAGGGACACACACACTCGATGAGTCGATGAATAAAACACTTGGATCCATCGCTATCCATCACCTTCTATCAGCATGTTTGTGAGCACATGAACGTGTCGTTGCAGTTTGAATTGAATGGCTGGATGATTTTAACGGTTAAACGGCGGTCCATCCACACGCCAATATCATTTGTGAGCATTTTGATTGGCCGCCACTCACCGATGGGTTTGCAGGTCCACTCCCCCTTGCCGTTGCCCAGACACACACACTCCAACATGAAGCCCTCCGTCTCATGGGGTCTCCTCCAGGTGTCCCCGATCTTGTAGGACTCTCCGCCCTCGTGACAGCGATCTGGAGGTAAACCGATACCAAACCAACTGAATGAACCGTGTGTGCGTGTGCGTGTGTGTGTGTGTGTGCGTGTGCGGAGAATGTTTCCATAGAGAAAATCACTAAACTATGCAGAAAGTCACACATATTTTTCCCCAGCTAGCCTGGCTAACAGCTGCATAGCATCGCTAAACAGCTATGGAGAATGTAGGGATTAGTCCGTGGCTTGTCGAACACTCAGTGACCACTGTCTGCAGGAAAGGGTTGGGGGGGGGGGGGGGGGGGGGGGGGGGTGGAGAGAGTCAAGCCATAACCAGTACAATACAGAGTTATATACCCAGTCACATTCTCAATGAGTTATGGTCCATGCTGCATTTCCTGGTAAAGAAATGTGTGTGTGTGTGTGGGGGGGGGGGGGGGGGGGGGGGGGGGGGTCACGTCACAGAGCATTGCTTGCTTTATAAAACACACTTCAGAATCAGGAGATTGTATTTGCGTTGTATGATATGTTTACGAATGTGCACGGAGTAAACACACACACACACACACACACACACACACACACACACACACTTACTTGCGATGGTGCAGCTGATTTTGCCTCTGCCAGAGCCGATGCACGTGCAGTCCCAGATCATGTTGTCCTTGGGCCTCTCGTAGGTCTCCCCCACCATGTAGGTCCTCTTGTTGACCTTGTCATGGCACGTCTCATCCTCTAAAGGGGAGAGTGATCAGAGTGGGGGGGGGGGGGGGTCATTTATCAGCCAAATTAACGCTTAGAGGTTAAGAGTGCAGTGAGGGGTGGGATGGGGTGTGTGTGGGGGTGGGGAGGGTAAATGAATAAGCATGAGAGAGCTTTTGAGGAAGTAAGGAATTGATGAGAAGTAAGGGTGTGGGGTGTGCCACAAAGAAGAAGTGAGAGTGCAGTTTGATGAACTGACGAGAGGGATTTCCTTTTGAACCAGCAGGTAAAAAGCTGGGGCCCTCGCCGGCTCACCTTCAGGTTTGCTGCTGCACTTGATGGTGGCCTTGCCGTGGCAGGTACACACCAGGGTGCTGTTCAGGAACTGCCTCTCCCACTGCTCGCCCACGCTGTACATCAGGCCATCCTCCACGCAGCCCTCTGCGGGACGCGTTGGGTTAGAGGAACGTTAGGGTACCCCAGAGTTTCCTCAACCAACCCCCGGGGGTCACCACGGCACCCCTCAAGGGGGGCGGGGCGGAGGCGGGGGGGGGGGGGGGGGCATTAGGAGTGGTTAGGAGCCAGCGACTCCTAACCACCGAGTGTGCCGTGGTGTTGATGGGGTTCAAATTATGTGCTGGTCCTTTTTTAATAGTTGCACTATTATGTTCTTTGTTCTTGACTTGTCTCAAGTGAATATTAGGTGGTATAGACACCGACGTCTAACTTTGTACACTTTTTTGGCGTAATTCTACACCCCTCAGCTTTTATTATATGACTAGCAGAGATATGGGAGAGGCACTCCTTGACCATATGGTTTCATCTGTTCCACACAGAGTTCACCCCGAGACAGAGATACAGTGAGAGGGGAAGAGGAAGAGAGAGAGACACAGAGAGAGAGAGAGAGAGAGACAGAGGCACAGAGAGACACAGAGAGAGAGAGAGAGAGACAGAGGCACAGAGAGACACAGAGAGAGAGAGAGAGAGAGACAGAGGCACAGAGAGACACAGAGAGAGAGAGAGAGAGAGAGAGAGAGAGAGAGAGAGACAGAGAGACAGAGGCACAGAGAGACACAGAGAGAGAGAGAGAGAGAGACAGAGAGACAGAGGCACAGAGAGACACAGAGAGAGAGAGAGAGAGAGAGAGAGACAGAGGCACAGAGAGACACAGAGAGAGAGAGAGAGAGAGAGAGAGAGAGAGGAGAGAGAGAGAGAGAGAGAGAGAGAGAGAGAGAGAGAGAGGCACAGAGAGACAGAGAGAGAGAGGCACAGAGAGACAGAGAGGCACAGAGAGACAGAGAGAGAGAGAGAGAGAGAGAGAGAGAGAGAGAGAGAGGCACAGAGAGACAGAGAGAGAGACAGAGAGAGAGGCACAGAGAGACAGAGAGAGCGAGAGAGACAGACAGAGAGAGGCACAGAGAGACAGAAAGAGAGAGAGAGAGAGAGCTACAGGAGGAGGGAGACATTTGAACATATTTAATAGGAACAGGTTCTGTGAATAAAAAGAGGATCCTCCCAGTGTTAATAGATGCCATTCCGTGTTTTGTATAAGTTACATTTCGAATATACACTTTTGAGATAATGAAAAGTTTAAATCACCGTCTGTTGACCAAGATTTGTAAACTTCAAAGCGGCTGCAGCAACAATGGTCATAAATCATGGAGTGCCGTTTTTTTTTCTCCCCGCATGATTTTGATGCATTTTTTTTTAAATTAAAGTATGTAAGTAATTTGCAGGCCTTTACTTTGGCTGTGCTGTTGCGTGTGGAGGTTACGAAGATATCAGGGAACAATGCCAACAGACATTTTTTTTAATTTTAGCCATTATTATGAATTAACTTTACCGCAATAGTCAAAGGCATGGATAATAAATAAGCCAGATACAAATTTAACACATTAACATACAAATACAATTGCTCTTGCGGTCTACATTTTATGTGTCGTACTCCTCCGATCAAAAAACGGAGGTTCTGTAGAAGTGAGAGAAGCAGCCTAGAAAACTAACCTTGGGAAACCGAGGGGACCTGATGCTGCCCCATCTGCGATATGCAGTTCACCACACTCCCGATACACAGCACGACCAGCGCCCGGGCCACGCGGCTGCGGAACATCTTCACTGCGGGAACCACAAAGTCCTACAAACTGATGTTTGGCTGCGTGTTGGTGCAAGATGTCCTGCCGGGGGAGACGGAGACTAGGCTAATGCCGTCGGTTCCTTCGCTTTCACCGCGCTGCTCCAAAAACTGTCCTGTCCCAGGTCTCTCCTCTCCAGTCTCCGACCCCTGTGTGTGTGTGTGCGTGTGTTCAGGGCAGGTTAGCAGCAGGCAGTGGTGGGAGTGATTCATCTGGGCATGGCTTAGCGTCAGACGGAGGGAGGTCCAACAAAGGGTTCGATGGTGTGGGCAATACCCAGCAACTTTCATCAATACCAAAAAAGTTGCACTGTTAGGTAGACTACATTTGATTCACAAGTGAGATCGTTCTTGTAAACCACGACAGTTATTTGAAGATTTCAATTATATTATTTGATTTCTTTATCGAGAAATTTATATAGGGCTATTTATTTGTGTATGATTATTTTCTCAGACAAAAACCGGCGATAGACATAACTGAAACGTTCGACATTAATGACGCAAGGAATTCTAGCGGTTCATCGTTTCCAATCCCGAACAAATTCAGTGATTGGTAAGGAAAACTCCTCCTTCCGGGATTTCGCCTATATCCCGGGAGCCAATACACATCGGGAGCCAATACACACCGGGGGGGGGGGGGCGTCGGAGCGCCTCGCGCGTTATACAGCGTCTGTAAAAGCACAGTTGTGCACATGAAGGATCAATTGAATAATGGCAGATTTATTCCACGAAAAATGACTCAAGTAATCACTCCCCAAAGTCGAAGACTACACAAGAGCACATTACAGAGATACATACAATACATCCTATAATTTATATGCTGTAATTTAGCAGACGGGTTTATCCAAAGCTACTTACAGTTTTTTTATTTAAACATGTCTGTGCAGGGGGGTAAGGGAATTGAATCCAAAGATGCCTACGGTGTGCTGTGGAACTTGCAGAGATTAGGGCTGGAACCCAAAACTTGACTGGGACTCAAACACCCTAACCACTATCCTTCCCTCTATATATATACATGATCCTTCTATCACTCAACCAGGCAAAGCTGTTGAGTAGCCTACTAGCTCTGGCTCAAATGGCACCTGGCTTTGTCATCACCAGCATGTTGATGACAAAGTTCCTACAGAAGGGCATAGCATCACACCCCCCATCCTAACTAACTACAGGCAGGATATTGGGCCTAGAAAAGCTTTTTACACAAATCCTACTGAGACCTGCAAAAAGTGGGTCACATGCCGTCAGTGTCTGGAAAGGATCCAGTGACCTAATGTTTCAGTGGAAAACGTTTATTCCTCCAGGGGGGGGGGGGGGGGGGGGGGGGGGGGGGGGGGGGGTAACTAAGCAGCAGCCATTCCGTAGCTAGGGGCCCAGGAGCCAATAGGGTTCCTTCCAGAGTGATTGTCCACGGCAAGGGGTTCTTAAACGTTTTCATCTCAGGACCCAGAAGACAAGTTCAGCGTGTCCGTGCACAAACCAAAACCGCACACTCCAAACTCTCAGGGACTAGTGTTCTGAGAGTTCTGTGTGTTGTCAGGCCAAGCACCCCCAACCAACTGGACGGCGACTCATTTTGGGTCCCAACCCATCGTTTTAGAGACGCTGCTCCATGGCCGACGCCCGGGTGGGCTTGCGGGCTGACTGGACAGCACGGGCCGTTGTCGTGGGAACCCAGATGCACATGGATCAGTAGGGTTCCTGAGGAAGAATCCAGGCGTTGTCATTCATACATTTCCTTGAACTCTATTTGTCTTTCACCATAAACATCCTGGCTTGCCTGCATGTTTATAGTAAAAGTATTTATTGCGTACTGACAGTTGCACTACTACTTCCAAAAGAGCAGGAAAGAAAAAGAAAACATAAGATATATATCAGTCAACTGAGCTCAATGTCTCACTAACACACAGTATGATGTATTCCTTCATAGGCCGAAATATTCATATATTGGGTTTCATTCATTAGAAAAAAACTGAACCGTTTTCTCGAACTCAAAAGAACCGTAGTTGCCACTGACTTTAACCAATGCTTTCCACATGGTGTGGTGTCGCGCTAACTGAAATGAAAAGCAGGCGCTACCACAATGAAAACACAACTAGACATGTGTGATGTGTGTTGTCATGAGCTCAGCTTTTTAAACAGCAACACGCATGAAACCCCAGTCAGCTGCTCAATACATGTCATCAACAACTCCTGCACCCTTTTCTGGACATGAAAATGAGGATCCCGTTAAACATTGATGCGTCTTCATTTCCAGTTCATGTTGTGCATTTTCGTTTAGGTAGTCCACTTTAATTGTAAGACGAAAGTACCCAGTTTACCCACATCAATTGATTGAAAGTAAGGTCTAGCTTTCTCTTTTTTTTAACATTGGTATTTTCAGAACTGCACAACAAGAAATGGAGGACAAATTGCATCATTTCTATTACATCTATCATTCTACTCAAGCTGCCAAGCTTCCAACACATTTCCTAGCACATACTCTATTTGTGCTTTTTAGAGGGTTTGATAAAACGATTGAAGCCCAGAAATGGTGGAATCATGGAGCATAGTAGCGAGCACCAGCTCCATGTTTCCTATTACAGACCGTGCTCAGCGCTGAACACTATCTGCTTCTCTGTCGTCCCGCAAATCTCCCCAAATAAACATTTGATTGATTGTTTTTGTTTGATTTAGTTGTGAATGAAGAAATATCCTTCCCTGGGGGTAAACGACCCAGCCAATTATATGGTTTTTCTTTCTTTCTTTCTTTCTTAACTTCTTTCTTTAGTTCTTGCCCTCCCTCTTTCTTTCCTACTCATGTTCTTTCTTTATTCTTCTTTGTCTACATCTCACATAACAATTCAGTGGTCCAACTTTAACATAGTTAACTATATATGGAAATGTTTTTGAACAGTGAGGTCACGCGAGGCCAAAAGGTGAAAGGTTAAACTGATGGATTAGTGGCAGCCATTTAACACTCTGGTTGTGGTTCTTATTACCCGTGGTTGCATGGATCATATCTAGTTGCATGTATTTCTAGTATCACACAAAGGCAATGGGCTGTGCTTCATGAGCTCAGGTAGGGGAAGAAACGCGTTATTTAGCATTATATAATAGTGGCATCTATGATTTATTTATGTTCCATAAAGTTGGAAATATATTCTGCCGATCTTTGCTCAGGCTTTCTCCCAAGTAGCTTTAAACCCGTTTCAGTGGCACAAAGCTGCCTTCACATCGTGACAGTTTTCCTCAGAAAGACATTCTAGACATTTCCAGACATTACCAGTCCAATACTGCTTGATTCATTGAAAAGCCATTTTGGTTATATTGAGGCAGGATGTTTCATCAACCACAACAGTGTTTTGCTTCCCAGCTGTGAATCCACATATTCACCACCAACAGTGTTATGTTTACGGGGAGGGAACCCCCAGTTTTTCTTCATTAGCTGGTGATTGTCTGCAAGTGAATGTCCCACTGTGGTCTGACCCGCGGGTGATTTACCATTAAAAGTGAATCAGAGTGTAGTGGTGCAGTGGTCACCACTACACTCATTAGGACGTTGGAAAGAGACGTGATCTTAAGAATAGAAAGAAAACATGTTCTTACTGTGGGCAGTAATGTATCTCTATACACATAACAAAAGATCATGAACATTGACATGATAACTCAGATCATGATATATAAGTGATGTATTGGAATTGGATGTGAACGTAAAATATATATTATTTATATGTAACCCTAACCCTAACCCTGACCCAATGACCAAGAGTTTAAATAACCAACAAATGGACATACTCTCTTGTATAATATGAGCCTTAAACCAATCCTAAAACGACTATTTCCATTGGCCAACATAGTATGATGTACACTTAAAAAAAAAACTGTCAACAAAGTTCACAAAGAAACAATCCTAATCTTCAGTGGAAAGTCTCTGGACACCATCTGCATATGCTATGGCCATGACACATCCATTACTGCAATCAATGTTAGGAGAACTACGTGATTCTGTGAAGAAATGACTATTACAACCAAGGTTGTTTCCACACTGGGTTAGGTCAGTTTTTCTCAGCGGGTCAACTATGTGTGTGATACAACAGAAAGGGAATTTACTTTAATGTTGGTCATTAAAATTCAGAGCCAATAACAATACAATATTACAATTGTTTGCGTATTTGTAACAATTGAGGTGAATTATATTGTATCTGGATCTGTTGGTAGTAACTAACTAACTAACTGCCTAAATAATGAGAGCATATGTTTCTCTTTGTATGAAATCTACAAATTGAATCACTTGGTTTGAGATAGAGAGAGAAGATTTAGTGAGTAAGATGACAATAAGATGAACAAAGTGTGAAAAGCAGAAAATGCATGATGAAGGAAAGGAAATAGAAAGATCGAATAAAAAAGCTGTCTGAAGTCGTGGTGAAGAAGAGGGAGGATGGATGGGAGAAGGAGGTGGAGGAGGAGGAGGAGGAGGGGGTGAAGAAGGAGCAGGTGAGAGAGGTGTAGGTGAAGGAGGAGGGGTAGGAGGAGGTGGTCGTGGAGGGAAGGGGAGGTGGAAGAATAGGTGGAAGAGGAGGTGCATTAGATGGAGGAAGAGGTGGATTAGGTGAAGGAGGAGGTGAAAGAGGTGGAGCTGGAGAAAGAAGTGCAGGAGTGACAACCCTAGGGAACGACCGATACAGCAGCAAAGGATTTCATGAGAGGCAATGATACGTTTTTGAACAGAGAACGTGAAATAAAAAATGATTGATGCTCTTAAAAAAGAAAGGTTGAAGGGATAACGCAGAGAACAAAGAACTAGACAGACGGGCGGACGGACAAACAGACCAATGGACAAACCGACAGAATTGTTCAGTTCAGTAAATGAATGAACAGATGAAAAATGCAGTGACTCCGGTGAGAGCTGCAGCTGTGTCCTTTGTTCTTCTCTCTCTCTTCTGTCTCCTTCC